>CAUYQG010148509.1:0-59857 GCA_963574415.1 Tarsius wallacei
AAAAAAAAAAAAAAAGAGTGGAGTGGGGTTATCAGAGCTCACTGCTGTAATTTTTCCTTAAATTTCCTTTTAAATTCTAATTTTTTAAAACTTTTTTTTAGAGTATATATTTTATCAAGGTGTGTCTCTCATTCCTACCCAACATTACATTTGCAAAAGTGGAGAACCAAACTTCTTTGTTTAACGCTTCATCTTTACCACCGTGTTAACACAATACATTAAATACAGTAGGAGCTCAATACATCTTATTTAACTGAAAGAGGGAAAAAAACCTTATTTGAAGAATACAAGCCCCTTTAAGTTATCAAGTCTAGAGAGGCATTAAAAATGTAAGAGCAGTCATGTTTCACTCCCCCTTGATTTAAATAATTACTTTTGATGTCACTTGCTCTAAGGACTCTAGATTGATGCTAATTAGTCATAAAATTCCACAGACCTCATCATTCAACAATGTATAGTCAGTCCAATGTTGTTTCTGTAAGCCAGTGAGAATTCCTGATGAACAATTTTTGTAATCGCCCTATCTCCTGATTTGCGCTTAATTCCTTTAAAAAGTTGAGCCTCTCCTTTGTTCTTTAGAACGCTCTCCAAGGCAACTGGAAGTGTGTCCCAGGGTGTAGTCCTCAGCCTTGGCCTAAATCAACTCTCTATAGTAATTTTGTCTCAGTTACTTTCTTGTAGGTCGACATGAACATTAACCATAATCATAGTAAATTGACACTGTTGAATATAAATTTAACAAATATTCATAGTAATATTAATTTTGTTTTGGTGATTGGGCAGCATTAATGTCTAACACACACACATCACTGAGAGGCTATATAATAATTTTATCTATCTATATATCTCAACGTATGTGACTACTGTAACAACAAACTAGAAGAAAATCCAAATTATAGTTACAATTTATACATGAAATTAAAGGTCTCATGAAGTTGTTAGATGATGAGAGTATTAATGACAAAACATTTTATTATAAAATAAACTTTACAAATTAAGTTTCTGTACACTTTTTTTTTTTTAGTCTGCGTAGCAGTCTATCGCCTAGGCTGGAGTGCAAAGACATGCTGATGGCCACCGCAGCCTTGACCTGCTGGGCTCAACTTCAACCTTTCAAGTAGCTGGAACCACAGGCAGGTGCCACCATACCCAGCTAATTTTTTTTTTTTTTTAATTGTAGAGATGAGGTCTCGCCATGTTGCTCAGGCTGGTCTTAAGCTCCTGAGCTCAGGCAATCTTTTTGCCTCCACCTCCCAAAGTGCTGGAATTATAGGCTTGAGCCACCATGCCTGGCCAGTTCCCATAAACTTTTAATAACCAAAACAAAATATTTGATATATTAGAAATATAAAGAAAAAACATCTTTTTGAAAAAAATAATTAAAACAAGACAATTAAAGAAATCATGGAAAGTTATAAGAATGTGGATATGGATGTTGGTTTAATAATTGTCTTGTGACAATTTAAAATCTATTATTCTACAACCTCTGGGAAGAGACATGCTACAATTGATTGCTTTGTTATTTGCTGCATAACAGATTACCTCAAATTTAAGTGTTTTGAACAACCTCCATTATTATCTCACAGTTTTTGTAGGTGATAAATCTGGGCATAGCTTAGTTGTATCCTCTGCTTACCGTCTCAGAAGGTCACTCAGATGTAAGGGCAGGACAAGGTTTTCGCTTGAAGGTTCAACCAGGAAATAATCATTTTTTTTCTGCCCATGTGGCATATTCTATTGGTTAGAAGTAAGTCACAGTTCAGGCCAACTCAAAGCGAGTAAATTATTCAAGGAAGGATATGAATACTAAAGGCAAAGATTATTGTAGGTTGCCTTAGGGTCTGAATATCACATTTTGCAATTGAAACTCTTAAGTCATTTCACTATCTTCAGAGATTAATATTACATAAATATATACTTAAATGTAAATATTATAAAATATAAGACTGATTTAAGAACTTTTAGTGCAACAGAGTTATTTTAAATTTAGAGGTAGATTTATTTATTTTATTTTATTTTTCTGAGCAACTACAGATAATCTATTTAGTTGTGAGCTACTCACAAATAAACTGGGTATTTTATTAAGGATAATCAGGGCCAGGCACAGTGGCTCAAGTCTGTAATCCAGCATCTTGGGAGGCTAAGGCGAGAGGATTGCTCGAGTCCAGGAGTTTGAGACCAGCCTGGGCAACTTGGTCAGACCTTGTCTCTACAATAAATTAAAAAAAAAAAATCAGCCGGGCATGGTAGCACGTGCCTGTAGTTCCAGCTACTTGGATGGCTGAGGGAGAAGGATCACCTGAGCCCAGTGGGTCGAGGCTGCAGTGGCCGTCAGGGTGTCACTGCACTCCAGTCTAAGTGACAGAGTGAGACTCCGACTTAAAAAAAAAGAAGAATCTACTGAAAATATTAAGAACAATCTACTTGTACCTAAAATAGTTAAGTGAGATAATATACTGATTGAAATCCTGGGAACAACTGCCTAAATATCTCCTTGTTCTCCACTGACTTAGGATCAGATGGAGAGATGACTAGTTAATGGCAGCCATTCTCACAAAAGTTAAAGATTCTTACTCAAAAGCAGTGGTATTCTAACGGTAGAAAGAGTTGTCCAAAATCTACAAAAATAGATAAGCAGGATGTGAACTGATCCAAGTGTTACTATTTTATGCCTAAGCAGAAAGCAGTGTCCAACTTCCAGCTTCCATCTTCTTATTCATCACTCCCACCGATTTGTACCTTTGTGTATTTATTTCTCCTTTCCCAAATCTGCCAGCATGCCTGTAGTGTTTTTTAATGAAAATTATGTACTAGTTTTGTCTTAAATAGCAAGGCCATTTGGTTAAATTACATGAAAACAAAAACTTGTTGATACCTCCAGCTGCATTCTGAAAGGCAGACTTCCTTGAAGGGAGGTTTGCTATATTTGTTTGTTTATTTGCTGAGCACTTGAGAACTGAAACTGAGGGGTAAATGAGAAGATGGACTTTCATTAATGACTTTGCTTACATATTTGGGGGAAAAACTGAATGTCACAGAGAACAGACAGACAAACTTGGAAGGAATATCTTTCAAAACAAAATAATAGGAGCAGTCGATGGTCCAGAAACATCTAATAACCATTAATCTTCTCCAAATTGTCAACAAAGTTTTAAAGACATGTGTCTGTGTGAAAGTGCTTGAGGGGAGAGAGAGAGAGAGAGAGGGAGAGAGAGAGAGAGAGAGAGAGAGAGAGAGAGAGAGTGTGTGTGTGTGTGTGTGTGTGTGTGTGTGTGCAGAGAAAGCAAGTGAGGAAAGTTTAAAGCTTCAGTCTGGTACCAACGTGGTGAAATTTATGATTTACGGATATCACACTTGGGATTGTTGGCTATCCATGCTGGGACAGTTACTGCATAAAATATCCCCTTGGCATTTATTGGTTTAGAACAACCACTATTCTTAGTTTTCAATCTTCTGTAGAGTAATTGTGTATTTCTTCTAACCTGAGCTGAGTTTGGCTGATCCTAGCTAGGCTTACTATGACTTCTGGGTGGTTAGCTTGCTGCAAGCTAGAGGTCTGTGCTTATACTTCGCTGAAGACTTAACTCTTCTCTTCCTGTGTCTAATGTCCTTCTGCTTGCTAGTCTAGGCTTACTCTCAAAGTGAAGGTCGAGAAGTAAAGTAGAGAACAGAAGTGTGCAAGGATTCTTGAGATATAGGCTCAGAACCAGAACCAGCACATAACTCACTTTTGCCATAGTCTATTGGACTAAGCAAGTCACATGGCCAGTCTGATCTCAGGGGCTGAGAAATAGACTTCTCTATTCATGGAAAATACTGAAAAGCTATATTAAAGTTAAATATTGAAGAACATGGCAAATGTAGGATAATTTTTTTATTTACTTATGTAATCTGGATGAAGGATCGACTCTTTTGTTATCATCACCTTTACTCATAGAGAAATGGTGTCCTGCATTTGGCTTTGTATTGCTGGTTCCAAGCTACCCTAACTCTGCATTCATTGGCAGAAGATTGGTAACCTCAAACTACCCAGGATGAGAATATTTACACCAAAGAAATAATTAAAAGCTACAAACCAGGACTTTTATTTTGGATAGCTGTTTGTTAAATATTTACCAGTATATCATTGGGTTTATCCTCTCCCAAACCCTAAAATGTATAGTGTATGAGAGATGAAAGATGAGAGATCCGCCCCCCCCCAAAAAATAACCTGAAATTAGAGTTTGAAAAGTTGGAGATTCATGTTAAGAAGCTGGAAACATAACAAGACAAGACAAACAAAACAAAAAACTACTGCTAAAACCGAAGCTTCTAGAGCTTGGTGATGTGATTTCAAAAGCAATGGAAATAATAGTGTGTAGAAAATATTATTGGTTAGTACAAGATAGAAATGAGCACAGAAAAGTTTTTGAGCAAATATTGAAAAAAATAGATTCCATAGATGGAAGGCCTTATGAGACTAGAATCATTGCCTCTCTTTTCCCATTAAGGAGTTTGAGATAAGATTGAAAAATTCTTATCTTAATTTTACTGGGACAAAGATCCAGTAAAATTTTTATTTGAACAAAGTGTCTAGCTTTGCAGCTCCCATTTGGAAGCATCAAGTCTGAACGTTTTGTCAGAACATGCAATACTCTTCAGGCTGTTGTCTTCTTTCTTTTCTGGTATTAGTTTTTCCCTTTACCTCAACTTCAGTTATTCTGCACTGCTTTGAGTAATCTTCACTTCTAAGACTTAAAAAAAAAAATTTCAAACTGTTTAAGTGACAACTAAAAATTTCAGTTAAATAGGAGAAACAAGTTCAAGAGATCTCTTGTACATCATGGTGACTGTAGTTAATAATGGTATGTTGTATACTTGAAAACTCAAGGAGTAGGTTTTAAGTGTTCTTGTTGCGGGAAAACAAATTGGAGAGACTGTGACACAGACGCTGGTAAGTGAGAAGCTGCGTTTATTTTTGGAACGCCAGAGATTGGCCCAGCGGAGACCAGTTGCAAAGACTGGGCCCCGATCTCAGTGGGCCTCAGCTTTTATATGTTTTACATTGGCTTTGAAGGAAGGGGCTTTTCATGGTGGAAAGCTTTGTACTTTTTGTAACAATAGCACAATCTTGTGGTTTTGGCTGCAGGCACTGAGCAGCACATTGCTGCACCTGGGCCTGTTACACAGGAAGGGGCTTGAGGTTTCAGCTGCAGGCACTGAGCACGGAGTTTTGCACTAACAAACTGGAACGTTTTGACTGTGATATATATTTTGAAGTGTTATCTAAAAGCCCACTACTGCACTCTCATCATAAAAATTAATAAGCGTGTGAGGCAATACATATATGAATTCGCTTGTGGCATTTAGCTATTCCATAATGTATAAATATATCAAAACATCATATCTTACAGCCTAAATATATGTAATTTTATTTGTCAATTAAAAAATAAAATAAATTGTGTATGTTCAAAATAGACAATGTGATAATTGGACATATGTGTACATTGTGTACTGATTACAGCAGTCAAAATGATTAACAGGCCGGGTGTGGTGGCTCAAGCTTGTAATCCCAGGACATTGGGAGGCCGAGATGTGCCTGAACTCAGGGGTTCAAGACCAGCTTGGGCAACGTGGAGAGACCTTGCCTCTACAATAAATTAAAAAAAAATTAGCTGGACATGGTATTATGTGCCTATAGTTCCAGCTACTTGAAAGGCTGAGGCAGAAGGATCATCTGAGCCCAGCAGGTCGAGGCTGCAGTGGCCATGAGCATGACACTGTACTCCAGCCTGGATGACACAGTGAGACTCCAACTCAAAAAAAAATAGTAATAATTAATAGATCCATCACTACCCATAGTTACCATTGTGTGTGTATGCGCATGTGTGTGGTAAAGACACACATGCGCATACATATGATTTGTTTTATTTTTTTAAACTTCCAATAAAGAATTACCCTGATAATTTTTCTCTTTGTAATACCAACATGTCAAACCCTAAACTGTTTTTACATATGCATCTCTGAGGACTAAATTATTTGTCTTCTCATCGAAAACTTATTTTCTGATTATCCTTGCATGTTACAGATTGAACCACAAATAATATTGATTATATTTAATTATTACATTGGTTTATATAAATAGTTATCATAAATATCTTTCCATTAATTTCATAGTTGCATAAATTCTAGGCCTCTGCCCAATTTATTCTTATCTTTGGTAGTGAGTGTATATTCAATATTTTGGAACAATTTCCTGAATAAAACAATTAAAGATAATGTATGAGAAAGTGTTTTCAAACATGTTATTATTATTTTACCAAGTTTATAATAAGAGAAAGAACTAGCAATATTGATTACATTATGCTATTATTTTGCAGTAAGAAATAAAATAGAAGCACCAACAATTAAAATTGTTATAAGCAATTGATTGCAAACAAATTCAAATTTAAGAAATATAAAAATATAAAAGTATGTTAAAATCAAGTTATTATTTATGTTTTGAGAATTGTAAAAAAAATTGAGCTTAATTCAACAAATATAGAATCTAGTTTTATGTTAATATCCAAATAAAATAAAAGCTGTTGATGTTATTAGAAAATATAAATACTTATAGCAACATTGATATGAAATATTTCCAATCAGAATTCTAAAGAGATATGTTATATTAGTACTAATTTATACATGTGCAAATATAGAAAGTATATATTATATAAATTCAATTGATCTTAAGTAAGTGTTCACATATCAATGCCATTTTAACAATGAACAGTTTGAATATGTCGCATTTTAAAATCATATGTAATGCATTGTTAAATTCTAATAGATAACAATTGGCAGATTTTTAGAATGTGCATCTTAAGTTTATAAAATATTTTTTTCCAAAAGAACAAATTTGTTCTACTACATTATTATAATTGAAGTGATATTTTAACTCAGAAAAGTATTGAAGAAATGCAAGTTCTCTATGATTACTTGCAGTTAAGTTGCTCTTCTAAATTCTCCATAGCTGATAACACATTCATCGCAAATCTGGTTCCATAAAGCTAAGCAATGTTTGTTATGATTTTCATACAAACTCTTTGCATTGCCCAGCTGCTACTTTTTCATTTAATTGTATAATTTGTTTCACAATGAATGTTTGCTTCATTTCTCACAAAGTGTCAATTCTAAAAGTAATGCTCTGGGGTATCAAGCATAGTGCAAATCCCATTAGTTTTCAGGCTTTCATTAGCGACAGGATGTTCAAGTGCAAGAAAAAAGAGAAGCACAACTGCACGAGGAGATGGCAACATTCACAAAGTATCTATATTTGATGTGCATTTTCCAAACGACTCAGGAAATTATCATTTGACATATTCTGAGGAAATTAAACAACTGCCAAGAATTATACAAGAGCAACAAAAAAAGAGAAAAATAACTAATGTGGAAATATTTTTTAAAAGGGATCTGAGAATACAAAGATTTTTTTACTTTTGAGCATTACATTTCTGTAATTTAAAAAAAAATTCAGTACTGAATTGTGCACAACTTCTTCTGGCATCTATCTCAAGTAATTCGAATATATACCCAAACACACAAACATGCACCCAGACAAATAAGCACACAAATACACACAGACACAGGCACACAGACACACAGATACATACACAGACACAAATATGCTAAGTAAAATGAAATGATGATTTGAGTAATGTAAAAATGTGAATCATGTTGCTGAAAGTAATTGTGAATGTTACAAATGATATAAAATCCATTTAAGTATATGTAAGAAGCACTCAGAAAAACTCTTACAATAATACAATTCTTAAAAACCCATGGCTGAGATACCACCTCACTCCAGTCAGGATGACCATCATCAATAACTCAACAAGCACAGATGCTGGAGCAGATGCAGGGAAAAGGGAACACTTCTACACTGTTGGTGAGAGTGAAAAGTAGTACAACCTCTGTGGAAAACTGTGTGGTGATTCCTAAAAGATTTAAAAATTGACCTTTCATACAACCCAGCAATCCCCCTTCTGGTAATATACCTAGAGGAAGTCAAATCACTCTATGAAAAAGATATCTGCACACATATGCTTATTGCAGCATTGTTCACAATAGCAAAAAAAACATGGATCCAACCATGCCGCTCATCAAAAATAGACTGGATTTTTAAAAATTGTGGTAAATATACATAATGGAATATTACACAGCCATAAAGAAGGATAAAATTATGAATTTTGCAGCAACTTGGATGGATTTAGAGTCTATAATACTCAGTGATCTATCACAGAAACAAGAATTGAGTACCACATGTTCTCACTCATAAGTAGATCCAGAACAATGATCATAATACTATAAAAAAGGAATTGGCAGTAAAGGGAAATTGCCAGGGGAGGGAGCCGGCGATACACTTCATCAATAAGAATACCTGATTTCAAACCAGGCGAAATGAAGACCAAAGTGAGGCCAAAATGTTACCTGTACAATGACCATTTGTATATCTAATCCTGAATTGTATCCCACATTCTTAAAAACAAGGCCTTTATATTTTGAAGAATTAATTATAATTCTGCAGAATAGATTATTCAGTTTGCATGTTAATGACCTCCTTTTTATTTTTTAAATATTTCAGAATGAAAATTGCAAATGTCACTGTTTTAATCGCTGCAACATATGACAATTAAGTTCACAAACTTGCCACTGTGCACTTAGCTTGGCAGCACTGTACAAACAACTTGGTAAAGTTTCACATCAGTGTCTCAGAGTTGTGTTTGTGTTGATGTGTGGTAACATCTTGCTGAGTGGTGTTCATTGTTCTTTTTTGTGCTGTTGTGAGAATATCAGAGCTTGAATTAAAGCAATGAACAAACATTAAATTTCTTATAAACTTGACAAGAGTGGAAGTGAAATCAGGGATATGTTAGTCCAAGTTTATGAGGATAATGCCATGAAGAAAAAGGCAGTGTTCAAATGTATTAAATGTTTTTTTCTGAGGGGGAGAAAGCATCACTGATAAAGAAAGGTCAGGATAGTCAGCAATGAACAGAACTGACAAAAACATCGCAAACCTTTGTCAAATTGTGCATCAAAATTTCTTGGCTGACTGTGAAAAGCATGGCAGACCAAATAAACATCAATAGAGAAACAGGAAAATCTCAACGGAAAATATTGGCAGAGAAAGTTGTATGCAAAAATGGTCCTGAGGGAGCTTTTGCATCAGGATAATGCACCAGCTCACACAGCACTGTCTGTAACGGAGCTTTTAGCCTATAAACAACTGTATAGGGACACCCTCCCTACTCACCTCATCTGGCCCCAATGACTGTTTTTTTTTTTTCCATTAAGATAAAGGAAATACTGAAAGGAAGACATTTTGATGACATTCAGAACATCAAGTGTAATATGATGACAGCTCAAGTGGGCATTCCAGAAAAGGAATTCCAAAATTGCTTTGATGGATGGTGTTGGTGCATAACTTACCAAGGAGAGTACTTCGCAGGTGACTGTAGTTATATTCAGCAGTGAGACACGTAGCACTTTTTCTAGGTAGTACTTTGTTATTTATTATTGGCATAAATATCAAATATGGTGTTTGTAACACCAGAGGCTGTTAATACTTTGAGGAGACAGGTCACATTGGCCATATTAAAATACTTTTGGAGTTATGGTTACATAACATGTAGGCTTCTGCTTTTCAAAAAAATTCACATTTGTGTCCTATAGTCCAGAGTGGAGACATGTAATAAGGAAAAGGGTACTATGATGCCCTGTCTACTGTATTGCATAAAATAATTTCAACTTGAATGAAGCATTATATTAACAGATAATGAAATATTATTTATTAAACATTAATTTCGGGTTTCAAAACAGCCAATTAAATTTATGTTTAGCAAAGAGTGAAACTATGTGGACATGCACATAATACATATATGTAGAAGAGGTAAGAAAGTCCCCTTACAGAAGGTCATTTGTTATGAGGGAGGGCTTGTGCATGCCTAGTTAAGATAAACTGCAAAGGAATTAGAAGATTCAAAGCAAAAGAGGGTGGCATTGCAGATGATCAGCGTTGCTTACCGAATAATTTTGTCCAGGTCTATTTTTTCAAATAGAGTAATGAAACAAGGTTATAATAAACTCTGCAAAATTCATAGTTGTTATCCATGTTTATGGAGATATTTTCACATAAGGGTTGAACAATCAAGAAAAGTATAAACAAATATAGATGGTGGAGAACGATATCTTAATGTTTGATGCACAAAGCATTGAAACACATGCATATTATGCATTCATTAGAGCGCATTTTCAGTTTTGTTGTATCAGTAACTGGAAAAAAAGTTTTTATTGTAACATATAGATTAAAAAAATCTTTATGCACTCTGAAATAATATAAATCAATTTAAAATAGACTAAACGCACTCTTACAATCTGTTAGCAAATAAATTAATATAGACTGTATATATAATCATATTAGTTTTAAGTTTCAGTGTTTTTAATACAAAACTGTAATGATGTCAACTTATTGATTTCATCCACATAAAAGAAGAGTTTTATTAGGAGGAGATAGCAAAGGTCAGAATCACAGGAAATTGCTCTGATGATCACAGACGGGATCCTCAAGATATCAGTGTCCACAAGCTAAAATGAAATAACCAGCTGAACACCAGAACAATCTAAAGATTGTGATTCTTTCAATATTGCTTCCAGAAAGTCTTATGCAAATGAAAACAGGGCCTCATTTACTGGAATCAGATAAATGAGTGATGCCTGATAGAGATAATCTGAAGTAGACTAAAATAAAGGCTATGTGATTTGGGTCATCAGAACAACAGTTTCTCATTAATATTGCCCCACAGTAAGTTCCCAGGGAAAGTGACATTTGACTTAAGAAGGAATCAAGAAAAAAAAGAAAAGATTGCTTTTCCTCCTTCTTCAGTACCACCCCCACATGACCCCAACTAAAAAGGAAGGTGGAACTCTTGACACCTTGACTTTTTTTGTCTCCTTTTGTCTTCTAGAAGGTTGCATATTAACTCTTAGTATCCCAAAACATGGGTAATTATAAAAATTACTAACTTAGCAGTGCGATATATAGGTAAAAATGTGTTCTTGTGAAATAAAACCAGAGGGACAATGTCTCTATTTCTTCTTCGGGGTTATTTACTTGCTGAAAAAAACTAACCATTATAAAAATCCCTGTAAAATGAATCCTATTTCTAGTCATGTAAGATTAACTTTAGAAATATAAGTAATATATAGAATGGACTAAGCTCAGGTAAACAGATGTAGTTTTCTCTAGTTTCTGTCTTCTAATATGTTCTGTGGCTTATTCTTTCCCCAATTTTTGAATATATCCAAAGAATATTCAAATTTGTCTACTCATTTTCAGCTATAAGAATAATTCTTCTTTTATTTCAATAGCTTTAAAAGGTAACATAAGGATAAAATCTCAAAAATAATAATTCTAATTTTTGTTTAGGCCAAGCTATCTAAAAATTCTACCTCACATACAGTTAAAAAGAGTTCCCATCTTCCAAGCTTAAGGACCAGCAGAGAAATTTTGTAAGTAATACACATAATTTATTTCTGTAAGTCATATACTGGGGTTGCCAAAAGAAGTTTACACATTTTAAGAGATGTCATCTATGTATTGCTTTTAATTCGCCTTAGTCAAAAGTGTGTGGATGTTGATAGTAACCACTCTGAGCACCTCTTGTACTTGCAGAGTCAAACATGACTTGCATTCACCTACAATTTTAATACAGATTTTTCCTTTCTTAAAATGTGTATACATTTTTTGACATCTCTCTGTGTGTATGCATATATGCTCATATATACACATGTGACTATATGTTTCATATGTGCTTGACTATATGTATATATTAATATATACATATAAGTATATATACATATATTTTTTTCATGCCTTACCCAATCTTACCGCAAGTGTTTACATAAACTCAACAGACTACCAACCAAAGCACTGATTGTGAGCAGATACTATTTATCAACAAAATGATATTGGCTAATGTAAGATTTTGTGGTAGAAGGAATATTGATACATGTGTCTTAAATTCTGCATTTTAGTTTCATTGTCTAGAAAATGGGATGATTGAATTTTCTTCATAATTTTGAAAAGTCTCTTATAAGGATAGATCTTTATATATTTGTTTGTATTAAACTTCATTTTAAATGATCATTTGTCTACCACACACTGTTTATTTTTCATATTAATATATTTCAAAATATTCCCTTGAATTTTTCCTGGCATTTGAGGAAACAGTACTTACCTTTAATGGTCTTTTATTATTTTGCTTTCCTCCTCTTTCTTTTGGTTGTATATGCTAGGTGAAATGACAAAAAGAGACAAATGCTTTCAAGCTCTGGAAGTTTTTAAAATTTCCTCCAACACCCAGCAATCCTCAAGGTTCTGCCCTATATAAAGTGACCTTGAGAGAACAGCTTCCATGACCTAACTCTACCTCTTAACTTCCTGAAAGGGATTATGACAGATGCAGGTTTATTTTCTTCCAAAGGTGCTTGTGACAATGAATAATGTAAGCTTAATTTAAAATGCTAATATAATTACTTACTTATAACTGGGAAACAAAGTGACTGACAATGATCACCCTTTAATTAAAGTTTAGCATATAGTGACAAATTTGATGGGAATCAATACAACTGGAGAGTAGTCTTTCTTGATATAATCATCTCACTTTGCTACAATTATACTCCATTTATAATCTTGCCTGTTTTTTAAAGCAATTAGAATTGTGCAGAATACTTTTTTTCTGAATTCCAATAAAGATTTATTTTAAAATTTTCCTTCAGATCTCTGCATCAGTACCTGGTTTATTAGGGATAAGAGTTTCTTCATATAATAAGCTGTCTGAGTAGGTATTAAAGAATGCACCTATAGCTACCTCTGGTAACACATAACCCAATTAAATTCAAGGCAGCAAACTATAATTTGAAATAAAATGTAAACAATAAATGTCTACTATCAAGATGAAACTAGAGAATAAAAATCATTAGTCTTGTTTGATAGTTTTGTGCCTATTTTTAATTTAATGAGCTTTAAAATATGAACCTACATTTAAGAATATGTGAGATAATAAATTTGTATAACAAGTCATGACAATTAAGAAACCACATGCTTTCCTGATCATTTAAAATTCCAACTACATAAGGATATACTGTAATTAAAAATGCAGGACCATATATTTTATATTGTAGCCATTGCAATGAAAATAAAAACAAAAATAAATTCAGAGGTTGCCTTTCCTTAATGAACTTGCACATTAAGTTCTAATTAATGGTATGCAATAGACAAGCTTTTAAGTCAACATTTGAATGCTCTCTGTGTGGTAATACATCTAAAAGGAAGTATAAGTTTGAATTTGGTGGCTTTATTATGAGAAATTAAGTCCCATTCTTTTACTTTATGGAATTAGAAATAGCAGGACCCATGGTTAGATTTTATTTCAAATTTCTGTTCCAGCCATTCCGTTTAACTTAAATTGAAAAACATGATTAGAACAATCAAATTAGCAAGTTTGTGGCTCAATTGTCTTTGACTGTCTTCTCAGCCAAGAAAATTAGATTGGCTCAGTGTGAAGATAAAACCATCAACATAAAATTAAATATGGAATGCTAATTCATTGCCTTATAGACAAGGTCTATATTAGTGTTTTCATTTACCAGTTTCTTTTTTTTCCCCTAGTTTTTAATATATTCAAATAATACTCCTCAAAGTCATCTTATTTTAAGTGGGAGATCTCAAGCAACATACTATTGAGCATTGGTAACTCTTTGGAATGAATTAGATTTTTAGTAATAATATCCCAATTGGTAGAAGTTTTAAAAATTTACAATAATACAGGTAATTTAGTTACTATATGAAGTGCAATGATTTACATACTTATCGCTTTAGAAATAGCATTTCAAAAATTCATTTGCTAGGTTTTTTCTCTTCTTTGATCATCATACTCTTCTCTTTCTAACGCAACATTTTGGTTAGGGAAAAATAGATATTTCACATCCATGCTTCTGTAGCTGGGTGATTTTTTTTTTATTCACCTGGAATGACAGTATGAAGGTGACTTTCCAAATTCTCTTTATCCTCCACTCCAGGCAATTTTCTCCAAGAAATAAATTTGATGGAAGAAAATTAACCTAAAAGTTTCTTTTCCTCTGGTAATTTTGGAGTTATCCTTCTCTTTTTCATGCAGAATAGAATTGTTGCTCTTGTAATTTGGTAAGTTTTAACAAATATTTTCTAAAGACCTAGATACATATTCTTTTATTAGTTTTATTAAGATTTAAAATGGTCCTTTATTTTCATTGGACTGTTTCTTTATCTTATTTCTTAATGGCTCTGAATTTGGGAGAAGAAAAAATATCATTGGACTCAAGCTCAACATTTTATTTTGCCTTGATTAAGTTTGGAAGTATTTATTCCAGAGTTCTGAGCTCCAAATTTAGGAAACTCTTGGGAAAAATATTAGTTATTTTTTCCTAAAAACATAGAAGAGAAAACAATATTGTTTTGATCAAGTCACGCTGCTTTCCCGACAAAGAAGGAAGATCCTCAATAGACTGGCGGGTAAACTTGTGAAAAATAACTTTTGATCATTTATGCCAAAAGTATTAAATCAAACTTCAAAAGAGAAAGCATGCAAAAGAACCATGCACAGAACACTGAATAGGAATTATTAGCCTAATCTGGTTAACTGTAATTTTCAGTTTCACCTCCCATGAAAATTACTGCAACAGCGTGCAGATATTTTTTCCTCCTGCTTTGATAACTTCTTCCTGTACACATATACATGACAGTCAAGATGAAAATAAACCTCCTCAGTATCTTTTACCAGTTAGGTTCCATCTATCGTACTTCTCCATACTTTCCTCAAGGTCCACCTTCGTCTCCAGCCTTCACTCTTGTAGCCATAATGAACTTCTGAACTTCACATTATCTTTAATTCCTAGATTTTGCCTAGAATTATCTTGCAGATTTCTTGACCTAGCAAGCCTATTTATCAATTTAGAATTAATCTCCACCAAGATGTTTTTCCTTAGTCTACATGCCAAATTTATGTATTTTCTCCGTGTAGAAAAGTATATAATCATCTTTTGGTATTTCTTGATTACTTACCTGCCTTCCTCAAGATAACACATTCTCCTCCAGGATTTAGATTGCTTAACCAATTTCTTGTCATCCCTTTCCATTAAATCCAGACATTGCATATAACATATTGTAGGTGTTTGGATGATGTCTGTTCTGTCAAAGAACCTTCACTGTCTCTGTTTGGCAGAGAGAATTGTGGCAGATCATTTTTCCCAGTTAGGAATTTAGCCAGTTCATGGCTGGGTTATTGTTTTCATAAAGACTTATCTACCTCTTTTTTTCCCCTGCTACTAGTGTTCATAGATACCAACTGAGATCTTGAATTGTTTGTTAGTGCCTAACCATTTTGTGAATCATAAATGCAAAATTTGACTCCTAAGTATTGTTAAACTCAGGCTTGTCTTCTAGTTTCTGGTCTTCATTCCATCCAGTTAAATAATTTTTTAAAATACTTAAAGAAAAAAATGAATGAACAGCCTTCCTGCTCATTTTCCTATCTCCTTTCTTATTGGGAATTGGTCCATACCAGGTCCTCTCAAGTCAAACACTAGGTGTTACCTCTCCAGGCCAAATAGTGCATATCTTTGCCATGTCTTCTCTGCCATTATCAGTGGACATTGCCCAGGGTTCTTGAACTTCAATTCTGTCCCAAACTGGCAAGTACCATGAGAGGAAATGTGTCTGAAGGATGTTAGCTCACTTTCTGCGTTTTCTATTTTTCAAGTCTTTGATCCTTTAAATGCTGCTTGCCTGGATCATTTGCCAGTGCCTTCAAATTTTTAGTTATCTTTCCTTTAGCGTTTGATAGAAGTATTGATTTACACCTGATTCTCAACAAGCAAAATATGTGTGTGTGTGTGTGTGTGTGTGTGTGTGTGTGTGTGTGTAATTTCTAAATTCAAAACGTTAGAATGTTGTCTTTTTCTAGCATATATATACTTTTTCAGATTGAAATGTGTTTTCTTATGAATTTTGCTCATAGTTCATCAGAAGAAACATTTCACTCTCTTAGATTAAGAATGAACATTAATATCTAAGAAATATATCTATCTACTAAAAAGAAAATATTTTAATGTTGTAAATTCAAAATTTATCAAGTTAATTTGAACTGAATTCTCTTCAATTTTTTAATTTTTCACATATGAGGGGAGAGACAAAATAACCCAGACTTTATTTCTAAAAAAAAAAAAATGCGTATTTATTCTTACATGTTTAAACTTTAGTAACCTTCAAAATATTTCAAAGTACTAATATGCATTTGATGCAAAACACCTTCAAGACACTTTTTCAACTATTCAAAACAGTTTTTGAATTTGTCAATTTTGATGCCTTTTAGTAATTCTGCCATTTTTTGCTTCCCTATTAGAACTTTTTTCATCGGTGAAAACAAAAAATTGTTACTTGAGAAGAGATCAGGTGAATAGGGAGTGTTGGGCACGTAGGTCATGCCATTTTGGTCAAAAGCTACTGAATACTCAACGTAAAGTGGGGCAGGTACATTGTCATGGTGGAAGAACCAGTCACCTGTCTGTCGCAACTCAGGACGTTTCTTCTGGAAATCGTGATACAGACTTCTCAAAACTTCCAGATAAAAACCTTGATTGACTGACCCAGAGGCACAAATTCTGAGTGTACTACAAGGGGTCTGCCCTCCAAAAGATGATTCCTGTTTTTTTGGCAGGGTCCTTCTTTGTACATCAGTTAACATTTTCAGTTGCTAACATTTGAGGAGCAAATTTGAAATAATTTAGTCAAGATAATTGTTATGAATTGAATGTTTGTGACTCCCCAAAAATTATATGCTAAAATCTAATTACCATTGTGATGGTATTTGGAGGTGGGGTCTGCAGAATTTAATTAGATTATAAGACTGGAACCCTATTTAAAAAATTATTTTAAAGATGTGGAGTACAATTCAGGGTTAGGTATATAAAATGCTTATTATGCAGATACCCTTGTTGATAAGGTGTGCCCCTCCCCAGCAGTTTTCTACTACTGCCAATCCTGCCTCCCCTCCCCTGGCAGTTTCCCACTACTGCCAATCCCTTTTTTATAGTATTATGATAATTGTTCAAGGTCCGCTTATGAGTGAGAACAAGTGGTACTCAGTTCTTTGTTTTTGTCATGTGGAAATGTAAACGACCACTAATAGCCAAAACAATTCTCAGAAAAAAAAAAAAAGTAAAGGGATCACAGTTCCAGAATTTAAACTTTATTATAAGGCTACAATAATCAAAACAGTCTGGTATTGGTATAAGAACAGTCATATTGACCAATGGAACAGGATAGAGATTCTGGAAGCAAAACCTCAATTTCTCAACCAACTCATCTTCAACAAAGCCCCTGCCATCAATCAGTGAGGAGAGGACAACCTATTCAGTAAATGGTGCTGGGAAAACTGGTTGACCACATGCAGAAGATTAAAACAAGACTGCTACCTATCACCAGACACAAAAATCAACTCTAAGTGAATCAAAGACCTACATGTAAAACCTCAAACTATAAGAACCTTAGAAAATGCAGGAGACATCCTTATGGAAATTGGAACTGACCATCAATTCCTGATCAAAACTCCAAGTGCCCATGCCATAAGAGATAAGATAGACATGTGGGACCTCATCGAACTGGCAAGTTTCCACAAAGTCAAAGAAACCATAGAGAGAGCGGGGAGACAGCTCACAGACTGGGAAAAAATATTTGCCAGCTTTATATCTGGAACCCTCTAGTATGTGATTAGTGCCCGTATAAGAAGCCAGAGAACTAGCTTTCTTTTTTCTCACCCTATAAGGATACACAACAAAGTTGACTGTCTGCAACCAGGAATTAGGCCCTCACCAGAATGGCCATATTGCATCCTTGTCTCAGACTTCCAGCTTCCAGAACTGTGAGTAATAAAGACACATTGTTCAAGTTGAACTGTCTGTGGGTCTTTGCTCTGGTAACTAGATCTAAGACAATAATACATTCCTAAATTATGTCTCATCATGTCATATGTTTGCTAAAAGGATTCATCCTGTCTTCTACATGTACTCAATTATATGCCATCTATTATCTAATATGTGTTTCATTTAATTTCTTGAGAGAACTATCATATACAGTACTATTTATTTTAATTAGCAATAACTGATTATTTTCTAATGTGATCTGTTCCAAAAAACAGATTCTCTCACTGAAATTATATTTAGTTTTTACTTTGTAAATTGAAGAATTAATTTTCAGAAAAAAACTATGAGAGAGCAATATTAAGATCTAGAATAGCTGTTGAACATGTTGACACCTCCACTCTAGAAAAGGTGCAGAAGACATAGATTAGTACATTTAGTAATGAGATTCAAGCACAGACACTAATATTACTTGATTTTTTTTACTCTGCAAAATAATGCTGGACTATGTCTCTGATACCGTATGCCAGTGAATGTTTTTACAGGATTTAATTTTTTTTTCCTAGTCATCATTCCTAGAATTTTCACTGGTATGAAAGTGATACATCTCACTGAAATGATTATCAACTGACATGAAGAAATATTGTATCTATTCTCTGAAGTACTTTCTTCATTGCTTTAGTTGTTTCTTTGTTCATCATCATTCAATGCCATTCTGAGTCTTTAGGGCTTCCAATAATTCCATTATAGAATTCAGAATACTTTTCTCACTGGAATTTTAGACTCTGTAGAAAAGCAAGCTGGTAGAATGATGACTAGTTAGACTTTCATATGACACCAGGCAATCATTTGTGGACCATACCATGTCTACATTGCAGAGTAAATAAACATTTTTTCTTTCATGTATTTCAGCTGAGTGGACATATAATATATTTTTTGTTCTCAAGATAAACTGGATATCATTCTCTATCTAACCTCTCTCTCTCTCTGTCTCTCTCTCTCTCTCTTTCTCTCAAGAGCAATTGTCTGACTAGTAACATAGGTACCCTCTCCTCAAGTTTTCATGTCTTTAGAGTTTCTAGTTTTGTACACATTAGTTTATGTGGTCTTCCCAACTCTATGAGATTAATACAACTTGTCACATTTTAGAGATTAAAAAAACCAAGATTATAGAATATAACTTATTTTTTTTCAAAATTATGTGGTTTATACACATGACACCTATGCCCCAAACTAGAGAATAGAGAATTTTATTAAAAAAATTTAATGGTCTTTGGATTTTTTTTTTTTGAGTTGGAATCTCACTCTGTCTGTCAGGCTGTAGTATAGTGGCACGCTCATGGCCACCACAGCTTTGCTCTTTACCCTTCCAAGAAGCTGGAACTACAGGTGTGCACCACCATACCTGGCTAATTTTTTAAAATTTAATGTAGAAATGTGATATTGCCAAGTTGCCCAGGCTTATCTCAATCCTCTGGGCTCAGTCAATACTCTCACTTCCCCCTCCCAAAGTGCTGGGATTACAGGCACCATGCGCGGCCTCAGTGATCTTTTTATAAGTCTACTTTGCAGCTCTATTTATATTTTTCACTATGGATGAAACCTCGTGGGAGTCTTTACAATAATCTTCTCTTTGTAGTGAAAAAAGAAAAGCTTGCCATTTAAATTGAGTAGAAGGAATTTGATTTTTTTTTGTAATTTATTTGAGATATGATGGACTTCTGTTAAAAAAAAACCTGGATACTTTTTTGTTAGAGAAGTTTATTCATTCCATGAAATATAATACTTCTGGGCAGAAGTCTTATGAACCAGCTTGTGGACTGCTGTGGTCTTCTTATCCCCTTCTTTGTAATGATGAACATCTGTCTTCCTTCAGCGCCATCATCAGTGATTTCAGTAAGTTGAGTCCTTGGTTGACTTGTGACAGACATGTAGAATGTGCACTATGTAAAGTTTAATGTTTTATTAAATTTAGATTTTTTATTATCATACCATAACTCACCTAATCCTAATGAACCAAGATCATATTTTTAGAGGTTAAGATAAATCCATGTAAAACTTCTGATAATCAGAAAAAATTCTCTAACTCTCAAATATTTGAATGTTGTTATAAAACTAGGTCTGTAAAATTTAAAGCCCATATTTCCAGCTCTTTCTTAAGCTGAATATTATATAGCATAGTGCTTTTCTACAATATTAAAAAATTAATTGTCCAAATTTTGGTTAGATTAAATATGATAAAGGGTGAGTTATGATATCACATATGGAATATAGTATGAGTGTCATATTATAGGAGATGGATATAGTTTTTAAGAATGGTAGAAATAAGTAAAATAATACAGTATATGACAAAATAACCAAATCGGATCCTAAAGACCCTTCCTTACATGCTGAAAGCATTTTTGTGAATGCTTTTTAATTGTTCATTGATAAATATAGAAAAAGTATGTATCTATATTTTGATTACATTAAATAGAAAAGCTTTCTTAGTAAAATAATTCAATGAATTATGCTTTTCTAAAATACCCATACATTCAAATTTATTTGAATAAAACTTATGCAATAATATAAGATGTCATAATTTAGACTTTCAATATGTCTATTTACATAGAAGCCTTATGAACTTTGGATACATTCATTTATTTTCAAGCATTAACTATTAATAATTTAGGTTTTTAATTAATAATAAATTAGTACCATTCAAAAAAATCAAAAAGTTATTTTCTAAGTCACAAATGTGCTATATAAAATGTACATAGTTCTGTTCATTAAATACATCAACATGTCTTCTCCATGAAAAAGCATTATCAATTATTTTGCCAGGCATTATCTTTGTAAATTTTCCCAAATGAGTTTAGTCAATTGAAGAATAATGAGTTATGTATTTACAGGCAACTCAAATCAACAAAATCTGAGTTAAATAATTATCAATGAAAATAGTTGCAACAGAAGATACTAGAAGTTATATTGCCTAAGTTACCCCTACTCATTAACCTCTGGTTGTTAGAAACAAATCAACATGATCGATATGGTCTTTTTGACAAGAGTCTAGAGAATTCTGAAGATACAAACATCATTATTAAATCATGCTTCAATATGAGCACAAGAGAAGTAAATATTAATGAGCCCTTTGTGGACAAAAATTAATCTACTGTCAAACAAACATTGCCTTCATAGGAAAAAGGAAAATTTACAAAAATAAAAAAAAATCTTTACTATAGGCAATTGCTTATGAATTACAATTAAATTATATTAATATTGAGCATGCCTGTGCTAATTCTGGAGGGATTTTGAGCCACACTGTACTATTAGTTATTTGTGAAACAAGAAGTACTTACTTAATTTCTAATTTGGTCTGTGTTTCTCCCAGAAAGCAATGTGGATAAGCACTTTGGACTTTTAAGTTTGTTTTACTGGTCCTTTGAGATCACCTAATACAAGCCTTTATGTGAATTTCTTCTGCATTTAATGAAAAATTCTGCCTTTTTTTTCCTTTTCATTACAAATCCCTTTGAAAAACTGATAAAAGTTTTTTTTCTTTCCCAAGACAAATCAACATATGCACATAACTTTGAGAAGGTGGTTTCAGAAAAATTCATGAAGTTCATCCATGTATCAGAGAAATCCTACAGTTACAACTGAATGTTAAATCTGTGCTAATAGTTGGTCTGAAATTCTAGCCCTAGACCTAAGGATGCTTGTAGTGCCCTTGGATTTTCTTGCTTACAGCACTGACATATAGAATACAGGGTGTTGAATGAAGTATGGAATGGTGACTCTCAGTTTTCCTGCGGTTTTCAGAATTGCTCCCTGGAGTATTCCTGATGGAGGAATCACTGCTGTACTTGCAGGTATGACGTTGGCTCATGTGCCCAGGTAGGTTACGGGAAGAATGTGGTATTAAAATGTCAGAGAATAGAGGGATGGCTTCCCTGAGTTGAAGTGCTTCCAACTTGTCTCTTTTTGATAACTGAAGAAACCAGTAGGTTGGAGGGCTGGGGAGGTTGTGCTTGACAAGGATGGTATCTCCCAATACAACTCTTTTTCTCTGGGTTAGTCTGCCTTTTATTTATTCTCTAAGCCAGCTCAACTGGTATAAAGAATACATACCTTCAACTAATCTTTTGGTCAACTCCAAACCTGGGTCCAACTGATATTGATTTACTGGCCCTGTAGAAACTTGTGGATGCAAGAATGCATGCTCTCTCAAGTATATCTCTTTTGTAGTCTTTCAGTTATATTTTAAAACTTCTTGCTATGTGGCCCACGCTGGTTCCAAACTCCTCAGCTCAAGTGATCCTCCCACCTCAGCCTCCCAAGTAGCTGAGATTACATTACATGTCACCAGTGTTGAATTTCTTTGTGCGTGTGTACTTAAAAATTATATAAAGTTCTCAAATATCTAATTCCATGTATCCGTGTAGATTTATTTGGACTTTTTAAGATGTTACTTTTATTTAAATTATTTTTGCCACTTTCTTGACTCTTTTCTTCGGCATTACAGTTTCTTTAAATTCAATTTTAAACAGTTCCTTTTGGCATTGGTTTCACTGCATATTAATTGCCTGTGCCTCTTTTTAATCTGTTAATAGCTCTGGCCTTTTTGTGGTGGTTGGATCTGACTGTGGATAGGCCTACCTTTCACCTTTTATGAAGGGGAGACAAGCTACCTTGTCTGTGTGATGGGTCCATGTTACTCTAGCAAATAACTCCTTACTGAGATCATATTTTAATCACTCCAATTTCAATATTCATAATTCATAGATTCTCTTTCATTTTTGTTTGTGCATTTTTTGTTTGCCAATAATTCTTTAAAATTTAAGTCAATTAAAAAAATATTCTATTAAAAAGATGTAGGGTACAAGGCAGGATTAGGTACATAAGTAATGTATACATTTTTGGCCATATACTGACTTAATTTTTTAACTTGATATAACCAAGTCATTTTTTAATGTTAAACTATGACTAAAACTAATTTAAATGAGGAGTAATTTCAAAATAACTTTGAGTGTTTGCAAGAGATTTTTCTTTGTACACATTAGTCCTGAAATTGAGACTTAGAAAATGGAAGTGTGTTAAGATATAATGATGTCTTGAGACATCTTATATTTTATATTATTCTAATCTGTTTTTGAGTAAGCTAAAATCAAAGCCAGTTCACAAGTAAACATGAACACTTGATTGTAAGGAGCTAAGCATAAACTAAAGTTATCTACAGAGTACCAAAAAGGACCACATTAGAACGAAATAATAATAAACAAAATCAGAAAAGTTTTACCTCATAGCTTTCCACATCATTAAAACTGTCTTAAATAGAATAGTCCTGCTGTATCTTATTGAATATATGGTTGAGTGATTCTTCTTTATCAAATAGATGTGCTTTTTGATTATAAATAACCTGAAGCTTTGGAAGAAGTAATAACCTGACTTCCCTTCAGAGTCTCACTTCATTGCACTCATTTCCTTTTGCTTGGCCTGAAGATGAGGAGCTTAGACTTGGATAGGAAATGTTTTCATTTTCTTGTATTATGGTTTCTCTTATCTTTAATTTCAGAAACTGATGCAACTTTTTTTTAGAGTGTCTTGCATTTGTCTACTGGAGATGCTAGATAATAAAAGTGCTCTATTCCCAATTAAGAACTTAATTCTTCTGCCTTGCGTGCTTCAGATATTATAAATTAACATATTTCTTTACCATTACAGTAAGAAGACAGACTCTCCAGCCTATTTTTGAATTTCCTTAGTTTTCACTCTTCCCTGGCAAGACGTTGGCTAGTCCATGTTATTTATGCCTTCATGCAGATTTTTTTTGTAAGTGCTCTGTTATAAGAGTCAGAAAACTACATCTTTGGACAGGTTGCAAATATTATCCCTTCTCAGTATGTCCTGATACAAGGGTTTCCTAAACTATGTTTATGCTTGAATTTAACTCCTAATTCACCACCTTGGCCAGGCACTAAGGCGCACTGAACTACACAAACAAGTTGCCCAGTCATCTAAGCTTCACTTTTTTATTATGTAGCTTTGAAAAATATATATATTTCTGTAAATCATTAAACTGGCTACTCTAAGACTGGTGCGTGCTAGCATTATGCCAGTAATTGAATATCAAGCACCCAGACAATGTTATCTAACTCACATCATTTCTCTAAATAGTTTAGACTTAACTATTTCAGGAACTTGTGTGGTATCTGTCTCTCTCATATATTTGTTAGAAAAATAGACAAAGATACTTGATTTTAGAAAGACTGTGAATTTTGAATAAGGAAATGACGGATTTTATTAATTCTACCATTATTTAACACACAGTGGCTAAGGTGATCAGGTAGGATTACTTGCTAACTACAGTAAGACTGCCACATCAGAGGATGTCTTGGACATAGCATTCTTTTGAATTCTCTACTAAACATTTGGGGATTATAATAGGGTACAAAAAAGAGAAAAGGGAAGGCATATCATTATCTCATGTTGGAAATTGACCAGAAATAATCATCATTCCATTAATTCAAGAGAAAGGCAAACGTTTTTTTTTATTCCATTTAATTCACCAGACATTTAGAGAGCATTGTGCAGGATATATTACATTTGATTGTGTTTGGCCAAAGGGTAGGCAAGATAGAAGATGAGGCCAAGGGGTTTATTCCCAGCCTGAGCCTTAGGTTGCATCCAACTGACCAAGGCTCAACCTATGATCAAATTGGTTTCCACAGCATTACTCTCTGCTGCTATGTAACAATTTCCTTTTCTCTCCTGTTCAATACCGGGAGATCTGACTCCCACAACCCTATAAATAGTGCCTAATTTACAGTATTATTCAGTAATTATTTAAGGACTATGGTTATACACATAAATCAAACTCTGGTACATGTTATTGCAAAGCTCATAACATGCTGCATCAAAATATTATACTATTTGTTTAAATATTGGAATATGCAATGTAACTTTTTTTTTTCTATTACCAAGTGAAAGAAATGAGAATCAAATATTGGAATAAAGAGAAAGAAACTTTTAAAAAAGGCAATGAGAACCTAACTTTTTTCTTGACTTTGTATGATTTCTCTTCTCTAATTGTTTTATTTGGTGATTTTGGCTTGAAACGGCATGAAAAATAATCTGATATGGAAATGATGCATAAACTCTTTTCTACCTTAAGAAAAAAATGGGACTCATTTTTGTAGCAATGTAGAAAATAGTGGCTGAGCTTACATTTATTATTAATATAATTGATAATTTGTCATCTGACTCTGGCTACATTAATATTGGTGAACTTTGAATATTGGATCTTTTAGATATATAATAACTTTAATATACCCTCTTATTATGAACCCACTTAAAGCTACCCTAGTCCTTTATAACTTCTTCAGTTGTTCATTAATGCAAAGATTATATGTATTACAAATGATTTGAAAATAGATATAACATGAAAAGTAGCTCTGAGGTGAACCAAAAAGCTATAATCCTAAATTATTTATCTAGGCACATTTTATAACTTGAATATATGGAAGATACCCTTTTGTAGTTGAATGGAAAATATAGCCAAACTTCTGAACTTTAATTCAAGTTGCTAAGCTACATTTTTCAAATATATTTTCTGATATTTCTCACTTCTTTGTAAGTCTACACTATGCATGATTTCTAGTTCAAGCAATAAGATTTTCACTCTTAACATAACCCTGACCTATCCTAGAATATTAAAAATATTTTCTATTTCCTGTATAAACATTTTATGGAAGTAAATTTTTTTTGGGAATTATATGTCATTGACAATAAGTTTCCCTTGCTGTGGGCTCAATATTTCCAATATACTTTTTGTCAACTATAAAATATATTTCAAAGTATTTGTTATATTAATTCAATCATTATGTATTTAATCACTCATTGTTTACTGAAATTCTATGATATAAATAATTCAATATTTATAGCTAAAGGAAATAGAAACTCAAATGCCTGCATAAAAGGAATGATAACATTTGTCATTCCCTCGTTTTCATGGAAAAAGTGATCTTCTCCTTCACTAATAACTGGTCTATGCATCATGCTTGTGCCCTTCTTTAGTCTAATATTCTTCGACCTGGTCATTTATTTTGGAATGCTTCCAGGACTTTTATCGTTTCCCTATACATTATCCATTTCTCTTTGGTTTTAGTTTGAATTCTCCCAGGAGCAGATTATGAGACAAAGTTCCAAAAAAAATACCTTATGTAAGAGGGCATTTTAAGAATCCCCCAAAAAAGATCGAGAATTAGTGAAGTATAAGGGAGGTACAGAAGCAGTAATAGCAATGTGTTATCAAGAAAGTTACTTATGCTTAATCCTGTCAAAAACAAACAAATAAAAAACCAGTAATAGACAATTTAGAATATATGCCTTAAAGTTTCCCCAATTTATGGATGATGAAAGTACGATTCTTTTCCCATAAGCTTTAGGCTGAGGAATGCTAAAAAAATATGTTATTTTCTAGCCTTTCTTATATGTTGCATGTACTGGTAAAGCAGATTTCTGTCACCAAAGGATGCCTACAGATAAAGAAATATAGATGCTTACATTAAGAAATCAGTGCAATGAATGCTACATACGCTTTTTATCAATAAAACATACAAGTATTTGCTACACATATGCCATTTTCAAAATGGAAAAAATAATTGTAAGCAAAAATAATACAGCAAAACTATTAAGTGTATTGTAGATTTTAAAAATATCGCTTTTTAAAAATTACTTGTAGATTGAGTTTTTTAACCACTATTATTTATTGAAAGACAATATGATAGATTTTTGTTACATATTAACATATGCACTTGATTTCTTCATCACTGAGCTGGAATAATAGATCTGATGTCTTGTAGACATTTTTGTGGTATATGACAAAGTCTAGACTTTTTAAAAAAATTTTTGATCAAGATTACTTCTCTGCTCTTTGTTTATGGTAACATCTTTTGTCCTTTATTTCCTAATTTAGGCATTTTTCATCTTATTTATTACAAGTTTTTGTTTGCATTCTCTCTGCCTCTAACTTATTTATTCTGCATTGACTCCCATTAATTGCTTAACATTTAATATAATTTCACTAATTAATATAAAGATTATGCAATATAGATAGTGAGATCCAGGGATTAAAATAGTGACTTGCGACTTGTATTTTATAACCTATGAAAGTTTCTAATCATGACAGTTAAAATCTAAAGGCAAATCAGTATGTTTTAAAAATCTGACTGGAAGTAGAAACAAAGCCAGATGTTGTTTATGTTGCATATAATAGGTATGTTTTCCTTTAAAATTAATGATTATTTAAGTATAATGACTCAACATGACACAAGTAGAATTTTTATATGTATTTAATTTTTCTAAGAAAACTCTGATCACTTATTTTTAAAAAGTATGTAAGTTAAAGTCTTTAGTTTCAAGCAATGGAAATTTACTTGGCCTAAACTGATAAGCAAAATAACTGAGTAGAAAAATATTAGTTATCTTACATAATCAGAGAATGACTGGAGAGCCAGGCTTAGCAAAGGACAACATTAATTATCTGCAGGGACTATGCATAAAAACATTATTTAAAAACTTTACTAATGAGTTTTCATTACAACTAATGAACTCTTGTTTTACTTGTTTCAATGTTGAATCATGTATCTCAAGATTTAAAATCCCTAGATCATGAGTCATATTGACCTAATTTAAGTTATTCACCCATTATCTATGTGATTACCAAATCACTAACATGATAGTCAAAGGAGAAGATATTCTGCTGTAGAAGAAAAACTGTATTCTTTTTAAAATATTGAGGAATACATGCTGGGTTATTGAAAAAAATTACTACAAGAAAAGATAACTTGAACTCTCTTTCTGAAATATTGAAGAACAGAGTCAATTATACCTGGAAACCTCAACTCTTAGTGTAGTAGCCTTAGAGAAAAGGAACACATTTGGAAGCAAGTTATTTTGTGGTAATTGATGGAGGTTAAAAGAAGATTATGATAAATATCCAAAAACCTGTTAAGAGCATGTGCTAGCATTACTGATAACTACTATAATTGGTTGTATCCTTAATTCTGTTATGGTATTGAGAGTAGCAATCCTAAACCTTTGGCTTTCTCTTAGTCTGTAAAAATAATTGATATTATTATAAATCATGCTTATTGAATTGAGAAAAATGTCCAGGTCATGAAAATTATCTATAAGGAGAAGGAAGAAAAAAAGACCATGGGAGCAAATATTTGGGACTCAAATTCTGGGCTTCTGCTACCGTTTCTATATTTTATGCCGTTTTGTGCATAATTACAATAAAAATCTTTTTTTTTTTTTTCAAAAAACCCAATTAAAAATAATTCAATTGAAATGTGTGGATATTCATATAAATCTTATTTCTGGTCTTCAGACAAGCGATGAAAAATTGTAAAAATGGCCACAAATTCTTTATGTCTTTGGCTCTTGTGTTGTGGAGCTATGGGTTATCTTCTCAGGACCTGGGGACTATTTTTCTAACCATTGAAACTAGGTGTGGCTTGCTTTGACCAACGAGACAAGCATGAAACAAACAGAGGTTTGTAAAGCACTGACACAGTAAACATTTTCTTTTCTTTTCTTTTTGCTTTTCTTTTTTTCTTTTTCCATTCTTGGAAACTGTTACCCATATCGGAATAAATCTGGGCTAACGTGGTGGATAATAAAAGCAACCTAGCATATTTGAAGCTGTCACCTCAACCAACAGCCAGTCAATCTCCAGAAGCAGAGTTGCTTAGTCAGCAACCAGTTGAACACAAATGCATGAGTTAGCCCAATAAAGTCAACAACTGATTCTGGTTCTCAATTTCAAGCCAGAAAATCATGGGTGAAATAAATACTGTTTAAAGCAAAAGTTTTAGGATGATTTCTTATGCAACAAAAGCTAAGTGTTACAGGAACTGTTATGGGTTCAATTGTGTCTGCCTAAAATTCATACAACAAAATCCTAATCCCTAAAACTCAGAATATGATCTTATCCGAAATTTTTTAAATAATGGCTTATAGCAGGTATAAGCCATTAAGATGCACTAATACTGGAGTGTGGCTGGTGTCCTTATTAAAAAGGGAAATTTAGCCATAGACATTTAGTCATAGACACGTACACAGGAGAATACCATGTGAAGATGAAAGCAGAGATCAGGGTGATGCGTTTAAAAGTCAAGGAAAGCCAAATGCTGCCAGGAAACCTCCAGAAGATAGAAAGAGGTGGGAAAGAAATTCTTCACAACTTTCAGAAGGAAGCAACCTTACAAACACTTTGTTTTCAGGTTTTCAGTCCTCAGAACTGTGAGAAAAAATATTTTTATTGTTTAAGCCATTCAGTTTGTGGTACTTTGTTATGGCAGCCTTAGCAAACAAATACATCTGTTAAGTTCATTTTAACCTTAGGGTCTCTTCAGTTACAATTTAATTTGTTGGAAGAATAATTTTCTCATTTTTTTCTTGAATTCAAACTCTTGGCCTAGTGTTGGCCTCATCAGAGATTTCATAGCCACATAATACAAATTATTCTCTCTCCAGTCACCCTCTGTCACCTACTTTTATCTTCTCAATTATATTTATTTCTATCTGAAGCAATGTATAATGTCTATTTGCTTAATTTTTAAATTCCTTTACTAAAAAGTAAGCCCATGGGAGCCGACCTCTTTATTGCTTTTTAATTACCATACTCACCAGACTTAGCATATATGTCCTTAATAAATATTAATTACATAAGCTACTATATAGATAACCTAAAAACATGTAAATAAGTTAGCTTATAATTAAAATTTTAACCTATATAAGACATTTTTCTTTAAATAAACTTCTAAATGCATTCATCATTTGCTTGGGTATGATTATTCACTTAGAAATCCATGTCGAAATTGCATATAAGTTATTAGTAAGTACATTACTGAAAATATAACTATTTGGGTTTTTTTATATTCTCTTAGAGATAATTTTCTCTTCACCTTTGAGAGTCATAAATGCAGCCTCCTGAATAATTAAGATATAAATTGTTAGAATGTAAAGAAAATCAGTGATTGAAAATATGTATCTAAAGAAAGTTAAAGGAAAATCTGAGGGATGCTGAACAGAAATTAGACTTTAACCATAGAACTAGAAAGAGTAAAAATTACAAACAAGATTTATCCTCTGAATCTTTTACCTTCACTAAGGCTAAATAAGAGATACCTTCTAAGGAAAAAGGAAGACAGGAGAGATGGTGGATGACATTGGAGAAAAGGGTGGCAGAAGTAAGATAGTAGAAACTGGAGAATAACATTGAGAAAGTTAGAATTGGCAGGCCTGAAAACACCATCTGGAGCTATATTCTAGTAGTGAAAAATAGAACCAATACTGAAAATTTACTCATTTTCATTTCCACAAGCTGCCCACATAGATAAAGTTCTTCTTGAAAGAGACATCTGATTGTTGCCTGAAAGATTCCTATGAATCTTCCAAGAAAAAGTCAAATTATCTATGTCTAAATGGCCCTCTGTCAACATCTGTTCTTTATTATGGCTCAGGATCTTTGAATATCCTCCAGGAAAGAAGGTAGGTCCCTAGACATCCAGACGAGTTGTAGAGTAAAAGTTGAAACTTCAGAATCTGTTCCCTGACATTATGGATTAGCTAGTGGATTAGGCGGATGGATTAAAAAATGCATGTGCTACTTCATTTCTTTTGTAAGCTTACCAATGACTTGGAGTACACTGCGAAGAAGATACTATTTTAAATAGATACTGATCTCAGTACAAAGAAAATCTGTTACATGGCTAGGTAGGGCCATGATCATACGTTCTGTTCTTTCAAACTATGCAATCTTCTCTTGAAGTATCTGTGTTCAGAGAGATTAATTATAATAATTCACTTTAAGGATTTGAGTCCATTCTGAGATGTGAGATATGATGCAAAATCCTAACTATTTCCACAAAATATCTTATCCCATTAGCCAGAAATAAAATATATTTTTATTAACAATAATCCAATCTGGAAAGTTATAACCATATTTTACCTTAGAAGCTTAAGAAAATTACTAATCTAAACTAATGCAATAACCTGAATTCACCATGCTTCAAATATCCTAAAAATATCAATTTTTAAAGATGGTCTTTACATTGAAATTGCATAGCATGATGACCACTGTGGTTTGTTTCTCATAGCAAAGTTTTCACCAAGATAAAAAGCAGGAAAACCACCTCCACTTGGACGCATACACACTAAAAGCAGTTTAGAGGTTACGTATGTATGTGAGCGGGGATGTGTACATGAAAAGATAAAACTCAAGTAAGTATAAATATAACCTAAGTATATTTGTATATAATATACATTGAATCAATATACATATATGAAATTCAATATATACAATGCACTTATGATTTCATCATATAGCCTACACAACAGATTTAATAATTTTGTGATCTATTTTGAGAGAAGACATTATGGAATCAATTGGTTTGCCCTGATTTTACTATAACATGGTGCCAAAACTATAAGAATAATTTATAAGGCATCATATAATGAAGGAGAAATAAATGATACATGAACCAATAACTTCCCCTTTTGTGGATATTACAGTCTTAACAGTAGAAATGTTAATAGTCACCATCAGCATTTGATTATTATGCATTAAGTTTTATTTATGCTCTGCTGTATTCTCTCAAGAAGAAATTTAAAATAGAAGTAGAAGTTCCAATATTTACTACTTTCACACAGCTTTATTGCACACACTCTCAGAGATTTTACATTATCTGGAAAATATTTGAGAGTATAATTCATAATTTTAGAAAGTTGCTTTAGTCAACATGCAAATTTTAAAGCATATTTTTAGTATGTATAATAGGCAGTATGTAAGAAATCATTGTTACTTATATTTCCGAAAGGAACATTTGCTTAATCCATTAAAGATCTAGACCTGGTTTACTTCAAACCAAATCAGATTAGTAGTATTTTTTTAATGTGTGCATATATTTCTTGTCAAAAGTCAAGATTTAAATTATTGCCCTGTTTCTGTTTTGGGAACAAAGGTACATCTTCTCACGTCTTTCTGTGGAAACTCTCTTTTCTACTTTGTTTCTTCATATCCAGTAAAGTCATCTATTTGTTTTCATCCATATCGAAGACCATGAAATGTGACAGACATATACACACTCACACAACACACATATACGGATATTGATACAAAAATAAATACAGATATAGATGTTTTTAAGACCATTGTAAATTGTGGCATTTTTGGAGGACAAACAGATCAATATCAAATACTACAGAAATAATACATTTTAAACCTGAATACAGATTTATTATGGCAACTATTACAAATGGTACCCAAACTGGTATTTCTAGATCTTCAGCCCAATGCTGAAAAAAAACTCATGTTACTTATCTATTGTTTACTGGCATGAATTCAACTCAAAACAACTTGAAAAATTTCAGTCATCTCTTTCACTTGATGGCTCATAACATTTATCAAATTTATCTTATTTAATGTCCTCAAGAATGATTATATTCACCATCTTTATGATGATAAATAGTAGGAAAAGCAGCCATAATTTATTGATCACTCCTTTCTAAACAAGTTAAAGAGGCTGTCAGAACCCATACCTGGAGTGCAATTTACCTTGCTAATGCACATAAACAACATGTAGAAACATTAAAGCAGGTAGGCAGACAGGGAGTCATTAGAGGCCAAAATAGCCAGTGTGTCTTAAATAGTATTCTATCACTACAAGCTTTAGCTAATATTTTCTTGTTCAAAGCATTTCAGCAAGTCCTCATTGTCTACTTACTTTGAAGTACCAACGGGGGCATATTTATTGCATTACACCTTCATCATGACAACTGTCATGAAGGGAGCATGAATTAGGTATTAGAAATAGAGAATTAAAAAAGATTTTGATGTAGAATAAGCTTAGAATTATTTTCTGCTATACTTGATCACTCTTTTGCTACACCTCAAGAGTAGAAAAAGGATTAAAGGCAAGTCCAAGTTTCCAGGATCTGTAACTTGGTGCACAGTAATGTTGGGCGCTAATGCATGACTTGCAGCAAGAAAAGCATAAGTTAGGGAAATGTGTATTACTTTTAAATTTGTGCACATGTAGGTTTACTATTTCAGTGAGATGTCTGGATGGAAAAGATGATGCTAATAAATAATATTAATAAAGTGATGTCTTTGTTGATGCCATTGTGCTATGGTCTTCTCTCACTACAAGCATCATGATTACCACTACAAACACAGATGAAGAAAAGGAAAAAAAATATTTAAAGGTTAAGCATCTTCATTGAGTTTAAGCAGAATGAAATTATCTGACGATGCGCAGTGGCTACTAGAACAGTCCTTTGTCTTACAAGTCCTGTAACTAAATTCTCAGTATGGCGAGGAATAGACATCCTGTAAGAGGACGCACTGCAATGAAAGAACAGAAAATTTTCCTGTTCAGGCAGGCTCTGAGCGATACTCTGTCCATTAAGAGGAGGCTGAACAAGACAAGAAAGTCTACTACCATAGCTGTAGCTGGTAACTCCATAGCTTCACTCTTACCTGGGATGGCTAGAGGGCTGTCCCTGAGAACCTGACTGAGCAGTTCGGTGTTCCAGGAACTGGATTTTGATATTAATTTGGAATAGTAGGCAAGAACTTCCAAAATAAAATATGACTCAACTGGGTATGGTGGCTATATTCCCAGCTCCTTGGGAGACTGAGAGAGAAGATCCCTTAAGTCCAGGATTTCAAGAGTTCAAGACCAGCCTGGGTAACATGGCAATATCTTATCTCTTAAAAATTATGTATATAGATGTGTGTGTGTGTGTGTGTGTGTGTTTGTGTGTGTGTATGTGTGTGTGTGTGTGTGTACATATAATATATATCAATACACACACATGTTCATGTGTATATATTTATATGGTTCAAAATGGATCAAAATGAGATTTGTTGGAGACCACTATAAAATATAAAAAAGAAAAAAATAATTGCCCACTCAAAAAAAGCTTGCCAATGACATTTTCCAAAACAGAAGAAATGGACAAAAAGCAAAAAAAATACATTATTTATTAAAAAAAGAAGGATAAGGCATTGTGATAAAACTATAGGTTTATTGTAGAGTACATATATAACAATAAAGAAGCTGCCAGGGGAGGGCAGGGGTGGGATTGGCAGTAGTGGGAAACTGCCAGGGAAGGGGGAGGCACACCTCATTAACAAGGGCGCCTGTATAATGAATATTGATATACCTAACCCTAAACTGTACCCCACATCTTTAAAACAAAAAATTTTAAAAAAGAAAGATAGTATTCCTAAATGTGAATAGTATGTAGAACAACAAGTCTAGATAGATATAAGTTAAGAAGTAGATTATTTTATAATTGTTCAAGGTCACTTTATGAGTGAGAATATATGGAACTCAGTTCTTTGCTTCTGTGATAAGTCACTGCTATAAGAAGGCGATTGGAAGTAGTGGAAAACCGTCAGGGGAGGAGGGATGGGACTGGCAGTTGAGGGAAATTGCTAGGGGAGGGAGCGTCATATCTCATCAACAAGGGTACCTGCATGATTGGTGTTTATATACCTAACCCTGAATTGTATCCAATGTCTTTATAATAAATAAATAAATAGATAAATAAATAAATAGAAGTAGATTATTTTAAAAGTCAGAAACCCTGGAAGAAATATTTTTCTGAAACCAGACACTCAACATTTGGGCTATATTATCTTGTTTAGCCATTCACAAAATGCAGTTCTCATATATGTTAAATACTAACATTGAACCACTGAATGGTTAGATACAGTATTCAACATCATGTCACTAGGGAGGCAGAGGCAGGATTCTAAATCAGGTGTCAGGTTTCAAAATCTGTGGTTTTCCAAAGCTGTTACCTTTTTGTGGCATGAAATTAAGCTGGATTTATAGAACTAGAGCTCATAAATGCAGTCACCATATACATTTTTGGAAAATATATAACAGTAATGAAAAGAGTTATCAATTCCTACTCTAACAATATCTATTCACAACCTGGCTAAGCATGCAACAAGAAATAGGAATCACCTTGCATAGTTTTCAACCTTCAAAATGTTTTCAGCTTTTCTCCATTTCAGGCACTGAATTAAAGGCTAGAGAAAAATGTGTTTTTGTGAGCCCACACTTTCAGGAAGATGGAAGACAGGAATGAAAATACAATTATTAATATGATAAGCATTGTAAAAAATATGAGTCAACACAATGATTCATATTTAATCTGAATAAAGTTGAGTAGATTTTGTATTAGAAAATGCTCCGTCTTAACGCATTTGAGGTGAAATGCTAAATATGAGTTAGCAGACTGTTTGTTAGAAGGTAGGATGAAAATAACATTGGTTAATAGTGTCTGGAACATATTCACAATGCAGGAATTTTAGGGCATGTCTAGCTCCCTTAGCATGAAAAATAGAGGGTTAACATGAAAGGCGAGAGATGATTAAACCTGTCTTGTCAGGCTAAGTTCAGAGAAGTTTTGCCACCAGTTACAGTTCAAAAGGAACTATGAATAATAAACCACCTTTTCTGAAATGGAGGAAGAAAATGATGAAGAGGCAAAAGTCAGGGTAATATGAAAAAACTTGTGAATGAACTCTTTTCTAAGTTAGGTCAGCACCATGAATTTTGAAAAGAGATTTAAAGTACTAGTTAGCTGGGGGAAAGAATGTTATTATTATTGGAAAGGAGTATTGTGTTTGTTGTTTTAAATATGGACTCTGCAAAAAAATGTTGGAAGTACAGCGTAGCATATTCTATTCAAAAAATACATAAGGCAACTACATGATAACGTAATACAACAAATCAATTTGAACAGGAAAGTGAGAGTAAGAAAATAGTTCCTGTTAATATTCTCTTAACAAAAACCACTTTGGAATGGAAAATTATTGGTTTTTAGCTCAATGGTATAATGGTGTTACAGACAGGAAAGAGAAAATGCAATGAGAAAGAAGGGAGGTATATAATTTCAGCACAGACATTATCATTCGTGGGAAATTTGCAACAGTGACTTTTAAATTAAAGGAAATTGGCCATTAAAGTCTGTATAAATGATTACATGTCTAAACAAATCCTTTCCAGAGAAATCTCAGAGATTTTAAAGGAAAAATATTATCTTAAACAGAAAATGATTTTATGAAAAAATATTTTTGCCAAATATCATGCTATCATATTCTCTGTATCATTTTTCATTCTTTTTTTATTTCTCTGTGCTTCCATCTGTCTTTTTCACACACACTCACACACACACACACACACACACACACACACACACTCCAAATTCAATTTATTGTGGCTTTATTAGTCACTAGTCTAATAAAGCTCTTATAACATTTCTTCAGTATCATCTTTTTATTAAGGAACATTCCTTTAAAAATCTTCTCAATTCTTTTAAAAGTCACATCATTATTATACAATCTACACTTTTCATAGTATAAATACAATGTTGAAAAATGCATATCTTTATAAAATGGAAATATTGAACTAGTGCTTTCTAACTCAGAATTATCTTAAAACCAGTGTGTTAGAAAAAGTAATGGCCCTGCTGAAATACTTATATCTCCGTACCCAGTATCTGGGAGTATGCTAGATTATTTAGTAAAGGGGATGGATGTTCCTAATAAACTGACCTTAAAATAAGGAGATTGTCAGAGATTATCCAGGTGGGCCCAATGTAATCACAATTCTCAAAATGAAAAAGGGAGGCAGAATTTTAGAGCCAGGAAAGATATGAAGACAGAGTAAAGGTCAGAGTGATGTCATGCAAGAAGCACTCTAGCCTTCTTTGCTGACTTTGAAACTTGCAAGAGGGCCAGTATGCTCCTAACCTAGGTAGTCTCTAAACACTGGAAGAAAAGATTTCTCTTTTAGAGTCTCCAAAAAGCAACAAAGCCCCGACAGTTCCTGTTGTCTTAGTCCTCTGGAGTAACTGTAACACAATATCATTGACTGGATGGCTTATGAACAACTGAAATTATATTTCTCACAATTCAGGAGCCTTAGAAGTCCTAGATCAAGGCAGATTTGGTGTCTGGTGAAGGCCCATTTCTTGCTATAGCCCTCACATGGTGGAAGGGGCTAGGGATTTTTCTGGGGTCTCTTTTATAAGGTCACCAATCCCATTCATGAAAGCAGAGCCCTCTTAATCACCTCTTAAATCTCCAACTTCTAATACTATCACATTGGGGATTAGAATTTCAACATATTAATTTTGGAGGACACATATACATTAACTTCATATCTTAGCTTTATAAGTTTTTAATCCATTTATATTTGATTTTTTTACGTGGTGAGAGATGGAGGTCTGGTTTCATTCTTCTTCATATGGTTCCCCAGTTTTATTGAAGAGACTGTTCTTTCCTGAATGTGTGTTCTTGGAAACTTTGTCGAAATGAATTCACTGAAGATGTGTGAATTTATTTCTGGGTAATGCACTTGCTCTATGTGTCCATTTTTATGCCAATACCATGCTGTTTTGATTACTGTAGCTCTGTCATGTAATTTGAAATGAGGTAATGTGATTCTTCCAGTTTAGTTCTTTTTGTTCAGGATGGCTTTAGCTATTCTGGAACTTTTGTGGTTCCATACAAACGTTAGGATTTATTTTATTTTTGTGAAGAATATCATTTTTATTTTGATAGAAATTGCATATTAACTGTCAATTTATTTGGGAGCCATTTTAACAATATGAAGACTTCCCATCTACAAACACGAAATATCTTTTCATTTTTGTGTGTCTTTAATTTCTTTCATCAATATTTTATGGTTTCATTGTAGAGATCTTTCCCCTTTTTGATTAAGCTTATCTCTAGGTATTTATAAGTCTTTGACCACTGTAGCTGCATTTGCACTGAGGGAATCCCCAAGCCTAGCAACACTGGGACTATTTCAGACTCTTAGAAGTACCATCTTGATGGGTCTTACCCTTAAGAGCAGCAGGTTGGTTAACTTCTGGCACAGGGTGGATCTAGAACTGCAGTTCCAGAGCTAGGACCTAGAAAAAGGGGCTGCAGAAATTTGTGTGGTGCTTTATTTTACAGTAGCTGAGCTGGTTCTTTCCACAAGGGGAAGTCGTCTTTCTTCAAGCTGCATTGCCTGGAGTTGGGAGAGGGGTGATGCAAGTATTCCTTTAGCTGCCACATCTGGTATCTTGCTGAGACATGTATACCCCAAGTCCCTTGACTTTCAGCACAACACAGCACCAAGAGTTGCATGATGACTGCAGTCCTTGTGGCCTGACTGCCTTTTGAATTTATTCAGGACTCCAGGGCACTGGAGTCAACAGGTGGTGGAGCAAGCCAGGATTCTGTTTCCGATCGCTGAAGTGGAGACTTTCACTCAGCAAATGTTCCTACAGGGGGACGATTGCCGGAAGGTTCTATATAGCTATCTAACTCTGCATTCCCTCTCTATTTTAATTTTCCATAAAGATCTTTGTATTCTGACATAAATTTAAAATGTATTGAGCAACAGTGTTACTGCTGATATGACCATTTTTCAGAACCTGAAGGACCACCCACTAGGCCCAAGGTGCATTGGCCCATCTGTGGTCATGTCATCTTCTTCTCTCACCTCCATGAGAGTCTGTCATTTCACTTATCTTCACTTATTTTATCAAATATCGAATTTGTCTTAATGTTCAGACACACTTTATAATGTATGTTGTTTGTGTTTTCTTTGTAATAGAAATGGAACTCAACTAAACTTATTTTCTCAAAAGATTTAATTTCTAGTCTTTCATTGAAAACTAGGAGTTATTGTAAAGTAGTTTCAGCTTTTGGCTTTGTTTTATTTTTTTCCTAAGAATGGGAGATGACTTGGGCTGGACAACAGAACTTAAATTAATATCTCAGTAGATTATTATACCCCAACTGAAAAACATGGTATTATATTTTAAAAAATCAAATTTATTTCTATAATATAAGTGTACCTTGGTGACTATCTGATATTTACCAAGAATAATAAAATTTCCTTGGTCTTTGAAGACCAGATCTGCTAAAAACAAATAAAGACATGGATAGAAATGATTTATGGTATAGTATTTACTTGCCACCTGTAAAATCTTGTGCTCTAAAAACAAAATACTTAAAATTTATTTCTTTCTGCCACAATAACATCATTGCAATTTTTTATCTAAATGTAGACCCAAATAATAAATTTTATTACAAAAATATGAATGAATAAAGGTTTCAGAGATAAAATCATATCATTAAACACTTTAATTATTGTGGCAGTCAGCATTTAAAATGACCTTCAATGATCCCTGCCTCCTGGAATTAATGCATATATATAACATCCTCCCATGGAAACTGGACTTATTTGTCTCACTTTTACAGAGTATAGCGCCACAGAATTGATGGAATGTTTCTTCTGAAATTAGATTTTTTAAGTTTCTGGCTTTTATTTTGGGCATTCTCATGGAAAAAGAAAACAGGGAATGTGCAAGGGAGTATATACAAAGACAAATGGTGAATAGTTTTCTGAATTTAAATACAGAGGTTAATCTTGGGCAGATTAGAAAATATATTCACTTCTAGAGAGATTACATTGAAATTACAATTGTTGTGAAGAAAAAATTGAATGTTTAATTTAAAAAGAAAAAAGGAAAACAAGAAAGAGGAAATTGGATTGACTTAATAAATGTCAGGAAAAGAGACAAGAAATGAGTTTGGTAAATTCAAAATTAAACAATAAAAATCATCATGAGTAGATCAAGCAACACAACAAATACAAAGTTATATATTTTATATTTATCTTACATTGTGTGTGTGTGTTTTTTTGTGTGTATTTGATTTGTTTATTACGGTCAAAAATCTTAGACCTGCTTAAAGAGTAATCAGATAATATTTTGTTAATTAGTTTTTACTTTAAAAGAGAGGGTTGGACCAATACAGAGATAATAGTACAAAATATTGTATATACTAGCAAAATTCTAAAATTTAAAATAGCATAACTACAAATTCGGACAAAAAGACAAAAATAAAACTTTATTGTATATTTGAAAATTCTATATAGATTTATAAACATAATAATTGGGCTTTACAGAACTTTTTAAAGTACTTATAACCCATGTAATGATGCTTTCAATACTATTAAGAGAGTGTGTGTATGTGTGTGTGTGTGTGTGTGTGTGTGTGTATGTGTGTGTGTATACTTTTTTTTTTTTTTTTGAGTTGAAGTCTCATTCTGTCGCCTAGGCTGCAGCACAGTGGCATGCTCCCAGCCATCGCAGCCTCGACCTGCTGGGCTCTGGCAATCCTTCCCCCTCAGCCTTCCAAGAAGCTGGAACTACAGGCACGTGCTACCATGCCCAGCTAATGTTTTTTAATTTATTGTAGAGATGAGGTCTCGCCAAGTTGCCCAGATTGGTCTTGAACCCGTTGACTCAGGCATTTCTCTCACCTTGGCCTCCCAAAGTGCTGGGATTGCAGGCTGAGCCACCAAGAGAGTATATGAATCATAGAGCTAAGAAAAATTTTCTAAAACATTTTTAATACACGCGGAAACATATTAAATCAAACCTCAAATCTACACCTATAAACAAGGAAGTGAGTGAAACAACAGATTAGTAACAGAAACTTTTTTCTTAACCTGAGACAACATACTTGCTCCAAACAAACCATCCTTATCATGATGAAATGCTGACAGCCTTGTCACTTTGAATTGAGAACAAATGAATGTGCTTACTATTATCAGTCTTAGTTTACACTTGTTAGTTTTACTCAATGTAATATTAATTTCACTTGTTAAGTTTTATTTAATGTAACTAATATTACATCGAGTTAGTTTTACTCAATGTAACTAACATTACATAAAAGTAGGAAATACAAGCAGTATTGTAGTTTTTATACAGATCAACAAATATCATTAAATAACATATGGTGGGAAAATCGTTCTCTAAAAACACCAAATGAAAAGAAAACATTAAATATCTAGATATAACTCAGGTAAGAAATATTGAGATTCTTATGAAGGCAGTTGTAGTTCTCCAGTATAAGGGATGGTCATTTGTCTCGTGTGGGGGTGTGTGTGTGTGTGTGTGTGTGTGTGTGTGTGTGTTTATGCGCACATGTGCATAGAGTTAGAAAACGAGAGGGAGAGAGAGAAGGCATGTTTTCAATGAATCTGAGAATAATCAAGGAATGCCTATGAAAGAGAAAAACATGCAAAAGAGAAAATTAAGAGAGCAAGAGGAGGGAAGAGGGGGAAGAAAAAGGGGCTTTGGTTTAGAAAAATCACAAGAAAAAGTCTATGACTGAACAAAAAAGCACCATACTAAGAGGCGATATCTTCAAATGATGGGGAAAAAGGAGTTTTTACATTTTATACTCGGTCGAATTTTGCAATTTTTTTTTTCCCACACCTAGCTAAGTTTCTGATTTTTTGATTTTATGTGGCCCAGGCTGGTCTCAAACTCCTGGGCTCAAGCAATCCTCCAGCTTCAAAGGTTCAAAAGGTGAGGGTATTACAGAAGTGATCTATGGAGTCTGGCCAAGTTTTGCAGATTTTATTATCTGTATGCATTAATTTTGCAATTCCAAAATATAATTTATAGTTGTATACCATTTAAAAATGGTGCAAGTTAAAAGACACAATTAGCACATGATTACATTTACGCATCAGTGGTAAGAAATTAAAAGATTGTAGACATTTTTAAGATGTGTTTAGGTAGGTAAACATTCTTACATTATTTGCAAGGTTTTACCCTGGTTACATAATTAACTTACATGGGAAAGCAGAGGTGGAAATGAGTTTGCTCAGATGGGTGTTTTCACTTATTCCTGATACCGTTATTAGAAATAAACACACACAAACAGCTTCTCGTTTGGGGGATCAGTGCAAGTTAATTTGGTTTATTGCTATGCTCTAGAGGAATGACAGCCTTCAAATACAGATTAGATACACTGTAATAAGTTCTTTACTGTAATTTAATACTTTCTAGGAGAATGTTGTTTCCCATTTCCCCATCTGCTGACTGCATTTATCAAAACTTATGCAAGATTTTTGTAAACAAGTTACAACCACCCCACTGAATGAACTTTCAAGGCGACATTTATAGGGATATTTATAGGTACCTAAATGCTGTGAAGGACACAGCATCATCTCTTTGCAATGTCACATCTCAGATCTCATAAAATTATCTCAACGTTGATATTCCCATTTGTTAGTAGAACTACTTTTAAACTTTATGGAATAAGTCTCAACTTCAAAAAATATAGATATCGAAGGTTGGCATCAGACAGAATTATTCAATACTCAATTTGAGATAGAAGGGATATTATCAACTAATGTATTTCAAAGTATTCTAAATGTTTGATGTCTAAGAACAATACCCAGATGAGATAGCGTTGGGTGGGGCACTTGAACTTGTCTTCCTCAATCACCTCACTTTTGTCATTTATTTTCAGGACTTATTTACCCTGTACTGAACATTATTTAAAGTAGTTATATTGACTGGGTACGGTGGCTCACACCTGTAATCCCAGCACTTTGGGAGGCAGAGGATCGAGAATTGCCTGAGTTCAAGGGTTCCAGACCAGCTGAGGCTACTTGGCAGACCTAATCTGTACAATGAATTAAAGAGTTAGCTAGGTGTGTGTGGTGTGTGCCTGTGGTTTCAGCTACTTGGAAGGCTGAGGCTGAAGGATTGCCTGAGCCCAGCAGGTCGAGACTGCGGTGGCTGTGAGAATTCCATTGTACTCCAGCCTGGGTGACAGAAAGAGACTTTACTCATGTATTTTTCTGCCTTCGTAAGAAATTGGTTATTTATAAAATCCTATAACAGCTTTTGGCAATGCAAGAAGATAAAATTTGACAATGCCGATTTATAAATGAGCTTTGAAGGTAAATAAAAGAAAAAAAGAGAGGGATGATGTCTAGTGGAGGTTGTTTTAGGAATGTTACATTTAAAATACCCATAGGAACTTGCAGGTAGACAAGTAAAACCTGCTTCGAGTTCATAAATTAAAGTCAGTACATATTTGTTGTTTTCCACTTTCTTTGGTGGCTCCGAAGTAACTTAATGAGACATATTGTGAGGGCATTATGAGACTGACTAAGGTAGTATTCTATAACGGCAAATAAAAGAAACAATTTAAAAAAGACTGAAATAGGTCCAAGCATACATTATGAAGAGATTGTTGTCTTTTAAAATGCAAGACTTAAGGGAGAGGAAATGAAAGCTAAATTTCTCTTTTCAGAATATTATTCTAGTCAGGCTCGGTGGCTCAGCCTGTAATCCCTCGCCTTGGACAGCTGAGGTGAGTAGATTGCCTGAGCCCGCGGATTCGAGACCCGCCTGGGCAACTTGGTGAGACCTCATCTCTACAATAAATCAAAAATTAGTTGGGCGTGGTAGAGCGCGCCTGGAGTTCCAACTACTTGGAAGGCTGAGGCGGAAGGATCGCTGGAGCCCAGCAGGTCGAGGCTGCAGTGACCGGGAACGGCCACTGCACTCCAGTCTGGGTGACAGAGTGAGACTCCAACTCAAATAAATAAATAAATAAATAAATAAATAAATAAATAAATAAATAAATAAATAAAAGAATATTATTCTACAGCCTAAAAGTCATACTTTATTCCATTTAGTTGGGGAGAGCCAAGCCCCTCTTTTAATTTAAATCTTCAGATCATGCTCAACTTTAAATATGATTTTTAACCTGCACTTGTGGGCTCCAAATCCTTTGACATGCAGCTCTTCTGCAAATATCTGCTCTGAAAATGAATTATCCTCTCTTTCATTTCAGTTTCCTTAGAGAACTTTTTATGGGAGAGAGGGAGAGGAAAAAGTCACAAAAACACTGTATATAGGAAAAAGAAAAAAAAACTTAATAAAGAACAATTGTGGGGAGGAGGTGGGTGGATGAAAGGGGTTAGAACTAAAATTAAAGACCAAGAGAAATTTCTCCCACTGCCCTTTGGCTGGGGGAAAAGTTTGCTAATTGCCCTTATGTTAATTTCCTTTAAAATTTTAGCAATGTATCTGGCGTAGGGACCCAGGCATTCTGCCATGAATTTTGTTAAAAAAAAAAAACAAAGCATTATCCACTATTAAAAGTGATAGAGAGAAATCTGAACACTCCTCTTCAAGAAACATTATGTTTTGTCTGTTTAGTTCCCCTGAAGAAATTTAATGTAATACCAGTATCTCTAAATTGTAAAATAAAAATGAAAGTAAGCAGAGAGGGTTGCTGTTATAAGGATGATAAAACGTAGTAAAACATATGATGTGATAAATATGGAGAATTGACCGAAAGTACAACTATTCAAATCTAATTTGTATTTCCATTTTTAAATCAATAATTAAGAAAATTATATCTCAATATAAAGGAATAAAAGTAACATCAATGATAGAATCACATCTTGTGGCAACGTTGCACGTATTTGTTTGCGAGTGGCTGAGAGTGAAAGGATATGGTTGAGTGTGGGCAGGTTTATAGTGAATAGAGGAGCACCTGTGAAGAAAACTTCTAGTTAATACACTTGTCAAACTTGACACTGTTTGGTCACAATTGTTCTAATCTTTCATGAATAAAACATTCTCTTTCTAACCTCAAGGTAATTGTTATGGAAAACCCATGAGACCTGAGATCTGTAATGATACTACTTACTGTTTTTTTTTTCCTTTTTACCGCAACAATTGACAATGATCTGTTGATCCTCTGCTCTCAGTGATTTCATTTCTCCCTGGCATCAGTAAAAGTTAAAATGGTTAGAACAGTGAATTGCAAAAACAAAAGTTTAACTCATAAGTACTACTTCTTAAGGCTATACTGAAAAAGCCCCTTTTTCTTTACCATTTCAAGATGCCATTTTAGTAATTATCACCAATTTATAATATTACTATATCACTGTAATTGATATGTGGTGAGTGGATGGGTTTAATAAGCGATTTTATTTCATACATTTATGTAAAGCTTAATAAACTCTCTGAAGTTAAAATAATTTCTAATTTTTTTTGGCAATTTGACTTTGCCTCAATGACGACTGGTTTTGAACAAGGTATGCCAAGTACATTGTTGCTGTCCATATCTGTTCCAAAGGATTGAGGAGTAAAATCAGGAGGTTTTTTTTTTTTTTTTGAGTTGGAATCTCACTGTCGCCAAGACTGGAGTGCAGTGGTCACTCCCGGCCACCGCAGCCTCGACCTGCTGGGCTCCAGCGATCCTTCCACTCAGCCTTCCAAGTAGCTGGTACTACAGGCGCGCGCTACCACACCCGGCTATTTTTTTATTTATTGTAGAGATGAGGTCTCGCCAAGTTGCCCAGGTGGGTCTCGAACCCGCGGGCTCAGGCAATCCACTCACCTCAGCCTCCCAAAGTGCGGGATTACAGGTTGAGCCACCGAGCCCGGCTTTTTTTTTTTTTTTTTTTTTTTTTTTTAGTTTTGCTCTTTTTCATACTTTCTGATTGAAAATCTGTTTCTATATTTTCAAAGGTGTTTGTAAATGCTTATCTTCATGAGCTTCAAACTGATTTCACAGTTCAAGCACTACTGTGGTCTGAAATTTCTCTCTCTCTTCTTTTTTTTTTTTTTTTTTTGAGTTGGAGTCTCTTTCGCCAAACCTGCAGTGCAGTGACATGCTAGAGACCACTGCTGTCTCAACCTACTGGGCTCAGGTTATCTTTCTGCCTCAGCCTTCCAAGTAGCTGGAACTACAGACATATGCCACCACGGCCCACTAATATTTTGATTTTTTTGTAGAGATGAGTCTCACCAAGTTGCCCAGGCTGGTGTCAAGCCTCCAGGTTTAAGCAATCCTCTCACGTTGGCCTCCCAAAGTGCTGGGACAGTAGTCATGAGATACCGTGCCTCGTCTGAAATCCTCTCAAATTATGAAAAATACCACCCAGTGTTTCATCAAGGGACGCACTGGCAGATTTGAAAATTATTAATACCTGTTTTAAATCTCTTTTCCACTATCATCTTGGTCACTGTTAAATGACAACTTTGAGTCTTAAACATTTAAAAAATTAAACACAAAAAACAAACAAACAAAAAAGACAAAAACCCTTTCCATCATTAGGCAAAATGCTGAAGCAATACAAAAGAATGTGAGTATGTTGTTAAGAATTGCTCTAGAAGGAGAATGGTATTTTTGTGAAACCCTTCACTTGGACTCTGTTACTTGGTGTCCTGATTCAAATTATAATACAATAAAAAAAGCATCCAAGCACGTTCTTTTTCAGATAAAGAAAATAAAAAAAAACAAACAGGCATCCCAAAATTTGAGAGATATTGTAATAAGAGCTATAAGTTGAATAAACCAATGTTTTCTGGAAAAAAAAAATCACTGATAATGAAAAAAAGCAGTACAAAATTTTTAAAAAATTGACAAAACTAAATCATAGTCTTTGAGTCAACAAATGACTGATTGATGAGAGTGGCAGAATTTTGTAATGGATGGGTTTTATAGGTTTTTAGTACTTACAATGTATTAGATAATGGCTAAAATTGGTATTGGTCTACTCTTGAATTCAGGAAAAATTAAACCAATACTTTAAAAAGTAGACAAAGGTTAACATGTTTACTTACTTTAGTAACTATATAAAACCTATTTTTGTTTTTCTTCAAGGAGAAATATTTATTGAATAATTAAGAAGTTAGGATGTATTTTGAATATACATCCTTGAAAATACTAACTTTTTTCACTAGGTAAAGTAATTTTACTGCCCAGTAATAAATAATGTCATAAATTATAAAGGATATAAAAAATACTAGGGCAACCCTCTCAGGTCCCCTCCCATTGTGGGAGCTTTTCTGTTCTCTCAATACATCCTACTTTCTTAAAAAAAAAAAAAATACTGTGCAAGCATAAAGATTTAAAAGGATTTTGGACATCAAATAGTTCAAACCTTTTAGTAATGTTAACAAAAACAGTATAGAACTTTAGCAATAAAAAAATAGGTTTCAGAAGAAGAATATAGAGTTCAAAATTAGGTTTTAGTTTGTATAGAGGTTTAAGATATGACAGGATGGTAATTCATTTTTATGGAAATAGTACTGTTGCTGAAAAAATAGACTGTGTATTTTGAAAAATATGTTTAAAATATAACTTATATCACAAAGACATAAATGTAAATTGTATGAATGGCAAAATATTTAAAAAATAGTCAATAGTAATGCTAGTGAAATAAAGGCAAAAACTAGGGAATTATGATATTTAGAAATGAGAGAGCAAACTCAGAGGCAATAAAATATTTACCATTTGATTATATAAAGTTTTATACTTTGTTATTTAAAATATACCATTACACAGTTTCAAAACAAAGACATTAACAAATGCTTAATTTAAAAAATGATATTTTTATTGTCGAAACACCTGCTGCTTATTAATAAGAACAAGATAGTATAATAAAAAAAGTCAAACAATGTGAATTCATAAAAGAGGCTATCCAAAAAAATAAATCCCAAAGATGCCAATAGATTGAAGGAAAGATGGTCAGTCTTAGAGGTTGCTAAACAAATTAAAATAAAAAATGTTTTCATAAAAATTTAAATATATAACACCCAGTATTTGCAGGAGTATAACAAATGTGACATGCCCATACATTACTTTGAAAAATGCACATTAGTAATTTTAAATTAATATGGTAGAAATTAAAACAAAAATATATACTATTTAGTTAAAAAAATTCCACGTTATACAGGAAACTATAGTGAGGCACGGAGCCCTTTCCAAGTCTTATAAGATAAAAGCCCTCCCAGAATAATGACAGAATTCTTCTAGCACCATAAAATAAGAACTTTCTTAGATGATACATATTAGAAAATGTGGCCCTAATCTGTAATGCACTAGTGTAACTCTGCTGTAAACTCGAGCTATGAAATACCCGATTAACCAGTATGTTACTAACAAGCAAGCCTTATCGAGGGACAAGGAAGCTAAAAATGTATAAAAGGCAATGCCCCCTGCGCTCGAGACTCAGCCTTTGGATGCGAATCCACTGAGCCGGTGCTGGCATTAATAAATGCGGTTTCCTGGCAAAGTAGCCTCAGTGTGCCATCTGTCTCTGTAGAGATTCCCGCTACAATAGAGATAAAATAATCACTATATAAAATTACATAGTAATGATTTTGTAGCATTTTGTAGTTCTAGAAAACTAGGCACTTCTGCAATGTTATCAATAGGAAATTATTAAGTAAACAATGATACATTTTTAATGGAAAATATGAGAATATTAAAAATTATACACTCATGTATGCACATGTATCATACATATATGTCTATGTGTATATATATATATATGTATATATATATATATGTGTATGCTATATATACACCATATACATTGTTGCAGGAGCTTTGAACTCTATTGTCAACTTAAACCAGTAACCTTGAGTTCTTGTCCCATGACCAAGAAGATTAAGGAGAATGGACACCAAAAGGATGAGTGAAAGAAAGAGTTTAGTAAGCAACAGAGCTCTCCAGAAAAAGAGAGGGGGCCAAAAATGGATAACCCGATGCTAGGAGTTTGTTTGTGGTTTTATTTTATCTTGGCTGACGGTGTTTCTCTCATTTACATCTCATCTGTTCCTCTCTTTCTGAGACCCAATTCTGATTGTGCATGCGAGTCCTTGACCAAAGTTACTCCATCTTGAATATTACCCATAAATACCACAGAAAAGCCCATGGGGAGGGGTTGGTTAAAACTGCAATACAAATGCTATGTTAATGATATTATAATAAGTCATGATCATGTTAGGACATCTAGTTAAGTTGCTGCACCTGCATTTAAGAAGCAAAAAGTCCTTTTTAGCAATATGTCCTGGGTTGAGAGGACACTCTTAACCACACTAATCACATTTGCAGCCAACAATTATATAATGGGGGTGGTGCAGGGGACGTTCCTGCAGGCATTAAGTTTCCTTGAGACCCTTGCTCTCTGCTTCCTAACTAGTTTCTGACTATCTCCTCCCTCAATATCATGATATGTTGTTCAATGATAAACAGGATGAGGATGAGAGAAGATAATGCAGGATGAACTCAGGTTTACTCTTAGATCTATCTTGCCAGCTCTCATTTATTTATTTATGTAGATGATTATAAAAACCATAGATAGAAGTAGAAAAGTCCTGGCACAAGTAAATATAATTTACCAAAATGCAATGGCTGAAGTGTAGAAGAACGAAGAATATCAGTGAGAGAAGAAAACAATAAAGCCAGATCTTAGAATAATAGGTTTTTATGCTGTTTAAGTAAGAGTATAACACAAAAAATTTATGGAAGTATTTTGAATACCTAAGGAAAGCTTTTCTAGTCATTGGGCTTGACAAAGAATTCATGACTAAGACTCCAAAAGCACAAGTAACAAAAACAATAAGACAAATAAGACTTAGTCAAACTAAAATCTTTTCTGCATAACAAAAGAAATAATTAACAGAATGAACAGACAACCTATGGAATGAGAGAAAATATTTGCAAACTATATATTGGACAGGGGACTAATATCCAGAATTTGCAAAGAACTCAAAAGACTTTACAACAATTACAAAAGAAAATATAGCCCCATTAAAAAGTAGGTAAAGGGCATGAACAGGTATTTTTCTTTTTTTTGGGGGGGGGTCCTGAAAAAATAATCTGTTTAATTGAAAAACCCGGAGGATACCACTTCACTCTCCCAGATGAGGGTCTTGAAGAAAACAGACCCTACATCACCTCATAGCCACTTCTCATGTAGCCACTTCTGATGCTCTTCACGAGGCAGCAGGCAAAAATAATCCCCAAGACCTCGACAAAAGCTATGTCCAGGGCTGCCACGGCCACCACCAGCACGTTCTTCCTCAGCCAGTCCCCTATCTTATCCACACAGCTCACCTTATGGATATCCTTCTCTTTCAAATTACCCCACAGTCCACAGTGACATTGATGCAACAGGAGTCAGGAACTTGGTTCTTGGTCATGGCGGGGATGCTCTCCCATGTCTGTGTAGTTAGCAGCCCCACAGCACTTAAAATCCTCCTGCAGCCTATCCAGAATCAGAGTTGTTTGGTTGTTTCTCGGGTAATTCTGCATATGCTGCCGGAAGTCCTTATTAAACTCTGACTTCACCGTATCTCTAAACACGTAGCCAGCAATGGCTGCAGCCAACTCCACCGGCATGATGAGAGACAGAAAGATGGCAAACGTGATCATAAGACAGTAGTTCTCCCTGCAGTCCCATAACAGCCCACAAAGGCCACCGGGAAGAGAAAGGCACCCACTGCGATGATGACCACAGGCAACAGGAAGCTAGGGGTGGCCCATTGCTTATGGTCTGATTCAGGACAAACTGGGCCCCTACACTCACGGCGATCAGTCCCACAGCACAGGTGCAGAAGGCCAGCAGAAAAACGTAGGGCAGGATCTTCACACACTTCATTTCGCCTTCCACTGCCATGGCTGCGGGCCTGGGCTCTCGAGGCTGTACGCTGCGGTCCCGCTGCGGCCCAGGGGCTCTCTGAATAGGTATTTTTCAAAGAAGACACACAGATGGCCAACACGCATAGAACTGAATACCAACATCACTAACCATCAGCAAATGTAAATTAAAACTTCAATGAGATATCATCTTACACCTGTCCAAATGGTTATTAGTAAGACAAAAAATAACAGATAATGGAGAGGATGCAGATAAAAGGAGATACACATGGTTCGTGGGAATGTAAATTAGTGCAACCTCTATGGAGAAAAACAGTATGGAAGAACTGCAAATAGGACTACCACTAGATCCAGAAATACCCTTACTGTGTATCTACAAAAAGGAAAAGAAATTCTTATATCAAAAAGATACCTGCTCTTGTATATTTATTAAAGCATTATTTATAATAGTGAAGATAAGGAATCAACTAAGTGTCCCAAAATGAATGATTGGATAAATAAAATGCAGACTATATACACAATGGAGTACTATTTAGCTATTAAAAAGAATGAAATAATGTCTTTGCAGGAACATGGATGGAACTGAAGGCTGTTACCTTAAGTGAAACCACTCAGATATAAAAAGTCAAGTATTTCATATTTTCACTTATAAGTGGTAGCTAACTAATGTGTACACAGTGTGGAATAATAGACATTGGAGACTCAGAAAGGTGGGACGATGGTTGGGGATAAGGAATGAGAAATTAATGAGTACAATGTACATGGTTTGGGTGATGTTCACATTTAAAGTCCAGGCTTCATCACAACTTAATACATTCCTGTAACAAAACTGTACTTGTACCCCTCAAATTATAAAATAAAAGAAAAAAATTAAAAAGTGAACATGTACTTTAACAGACTAAGCATTTTCATTGATAAATAAAAAGTTTGACTATATAGAATCAAGTGCTTTGTAAATTTTATGCATTTCTATGTCAAATCAGTTTTGTATTATAGTATCAAAACCAGGTAAAAACTGAAAATGTGATGTGTTCATGTCTTCAAACAGGATGGAAGGATTTTATTGTAACATTCCTTTGCATCTTACCATTTTTCAAAACAATAAACACAATTTTAGAAGGACATGCATCAGGCCAAGCACAGTTGCTCTTGCTCTAATCTCAGCTTTTTGGGAAGCTGAAATGGGAGGATCGCTTGAGTCCAAGAGTTCAAGACTAGCATGGGAAAGATAGAAAGATCAGAACTTGTCTCTACAAAAAATTGAAAAGCAAAACCAAAAATGACCAGGTGATATAGTGCACTCATAGTCCCAGCTCCTCAGGAGGCTAAGGCATAAGGATTGCTTGAGCCCTGGATATTGAGGCTGCAGTGAGCCATGATTATTCCATTGCATTTCAGCCTGGACAACAGCAACAGAGTAAGATCATAATGCACACGTGTGCGCGTGCACACACACACACACACACACACACACACACAAGTACATAGATTGCATCTACTAGCTAGCCAAGAATTAAACATAGCTGATACCTTGTTGAAGGTTTAAGCCATATATAAATAAGCTACAGGAACACACAGACAAAACTTTCATAGGGAAGTTTTGAATTTAGTATTGGAGAGCTATATTACAGGATTAGATTGTTAGGAGGAGGAGGACAGAGAGGGAGGAGGACAGAGAAGAGGACAGAGAGGGAGCTATGATTGAAGCCTGAGGATCAGCAACAAATAAGTTCCCAAAAGGAAGTGTTACTCTGTAGACTTGTTGAAATCAAATTAGTTTGTGGAAGGTCTGTTTTTCAAAACTCACATCTACCATTATTGGAAACCTCGGACAAGATCAAGTTCATCCTCCACGTTAGTTGTAAACTTGCACTGAACACAGCAACAAGCTGTTGAAAGCACACAGGCCTCTGCCCAGTGTTTTTTCCCACTTTGCAATATTGGTCTCCATCTTCCCTAGCAGGTCCTTGCATCCAAATGTTGAGATTTAGAAGTTAGAAGAAATGTGTGAGTTTCTGTTATATGTCTTCTTTTAAATTCCCATAATGATCCTGGCAGTAAAATTCATTGTCTTTCTCATTTTGATCTTCAATAACACATTTATTTGTGGAAGATGATAACATTCTTTGCTTGATTTCTAATGCTGATATTATTTTATTTTCTATATGTTTCTTGTCATTCCAATAAAAAATAAAGTTGGAGGAGTGTCAATTAAAGAATTTATGTTCATATATTAACCTGAATTCAACCTAGTTAAACTTCACTGAATATTACTATAAGAGACATTACATTGTCTTTTGAGGTGAAAAAAATATTTTAACTATTTTTACAGCATAGAGGTATGGTATTATTTTTGTACTATTCGAGATGAATCCTATAGCCCTTCTATGGTTCAAGCAAGATACTGTAAACAAACTTTCATTAGATAATTAATAATGTAAAAATAGATACATAGTATCTTCTGTGTCTAGCTATGCTACTTTAATACATACTTTAAAAGATTAAAGATAAATTTATTTGGAATACTTTAAAGTAATAAAAGCTCTTCTATATATATGTTTGTGTGTATATATTTGTATTCACAATGTATATAAATGTACAAATGTGTACATGCATGGCTATACATGTTTGTATGTATACACATCGTCATATATATAAAAATATACACACATATATCCATGCATGGATATATGTGTGTGCGTGTGTGTGTGTGTGTGTGTGTGTGTGTGTGTGGTATATCCTGACTAAAATAATTATCTGGAATGAGAATATTTATGAACTCTTAGAATTGGAATGAACCTCATCAATATCAATAATTAGGGCTAACTCCTTTCCCATAGCAGTAATACCTTTTGGATTAACCCTGATATTTAAAAATCAGATGCAATTATCTGGAGGTACGATTTCAAGAAGCATACATTTCTGATGTTAAAGGCATATACAGCTTCCTAGTGTTGAGATATCATCTTCCTCTTAACTTCTTTCCATTTGTCATAATTCTTCTCTCTGAAGACAAGCAAAGTTGATCTGTTCCCTTATTTATATATCTCATGTTTTCACTTTTTCTATAAGAAGCTGTTAAAACAACTAGGTATGTTTATACTGGGTATGTTCTCATACAATATGTGCAAGAGTAAAATATCTATCCTTACATTTCTGTATTCTATTTTTTAAATGTTATTTTCAGATCTGGAAGAGAAGTGAGTATTAAAGTCACACACTGTGCTTAAGACAAATTTTGGGAAATGGAGAACAGAAATGTGGTAGGCTGAATAATAAGAAAAAAATATCCAAAACCTAATTCTTAAAATCTGTTTACATTACCATACATGGCAAAAATAATTTTGCCATTGCTATTAAATTAAGGATTTTGAGATGAGGGAGATTATTCTGTATTATTCAGGAGTGCCTTAATTAAAAGAAAGAAGTGGAAAAGAGCAGAAATTTATTCTTTCATTGTTCTGAAATAACCCTGAGCAGAAATCAAGGTGTTGCCATCCTCCATCAGCAAAGAGCACAGAAAAAAATTGACAGAAATATAAGGAAAAGGAGTGAGAGAGAGAAGATGCTGTGCCACGGTTCTATAAACAAACTTGTGTCCTCCCCAAATTTATACGATGAAGTCTTAAATGAAACAGCCTCAGAATGTGGGTAAATTTGGAGCTAAGTTCTTTAAATAAGTAAATTAAAGTGGGCCCTAATTTAATATATGTGGTATCCTTATCAGAAGATACTTTAGGACACAAGGAGAGAGAGAATGGGGGAGAGAGAGAGAGAGAGAGAGAGAGAGAGAGAGAGAGAGAGAGAGAGCGAGAGCGAGAGACCTGCCAGGTATACAAAACAGCCAAGTTAAGACAAAATGAGAGGTCTTTGCAAGTCAAAATCAAGACATGTAAATTAAAGAGAGAAGCCCCTCAGGAAAAAAAATCATACCTGTCACTCTCTTGACCTTTAACTTCAGCATCCAGAATTATGAAATCATAAATGTGTACTGTATTAAGACATTCCGTCTCTAGCATTTTGTTTTGGCAGCCCAAGGTGACTAATACATACCGGTTTTGAAGTTAGAGAAAGGGGTCAAGGTGTATAAACCAAGGAGTGTATAGTATGCTGTTCCAGATGCTGGAAAAAACACATATGTCTATTCTCTCCTACAGCCTCTGGAGAGTCTACCCAAATCCTGCTCACACCTTGATTTCTGCTCAATGATACTTCAGAGCAGTGAGAAAATAAATTTATGTTGTTTTAGGCTAGCAAGATTGGAATAATTGGTAACAGAAGCCACAGGTATCTATTATAGATAATACGTTGGAAATAGACACACTGGAGACTTAGAGACAAACAGACCTGAAAGAATGGGTTTGCATGGAAAATAGCCAAAACAATATTAGTTTACTAAAATAAGCCAAGTTTAAGTACAATGGGCATTAGCAATATACTTACTAGTAGGATAGATTCCATTATGTGGTAATAAGATTTTCCTGACAGAGTTGGTGCTTAAGTTTTGAAAAAGATAAGATTGTTTTCACTTGTGGATGCAATTTGAGGCAATATCCATGTCTGTTACTCAGATTTGGGTTCATGGGCAATGACCTAAAGAAAGGGTTTTAACAAATGTGAAATATCAGAATTCAGAAATGGTTCTACTTCCAATGCTTTACTGGCATTAAAACACAAAATCACAGTAGAAACTCCTTCATAAAGACAAACAATGTGTATACTGGTACCAAAAATAATTGTTTTAAGATTTTTATCCAATGTGATATGGTAAATGGACTCAGAACCCTAAAGGACTGTCATCCAAATTGACACTTCTAGCCTACAGGTTTTAGACTCTGGAAAGGGCAGTGATAGTCCTGATAATATAAGACTATGACTTCATCTTACAGTAACCTATTCATGCAGCCAGGACACATGAGAACTTTTAGGCCCATGGCTCACATAGTTAAATTATCTTAAGCTTGGTGTTTCACATCAAATACTGTCATTGTCCTCCATACATTGACTTTTTGATATCCAAAGCCTTGAATTTACATTATTACTCTGATAGTCACGTGTGTTCCTTGAATGTATTTTTGGCTTTCTGTTTTCTCTGTTCACAGTCATGGTGTACCTCACTTTTGAAGTCTGTGATCATGAGACCTGCTCTAACAAAGTAGGAGTCAGCAGAAGTGAGACAATAGTCACTCAGTTTCCAACGTTGTTTGCAGGACTCCCACAGATACCCAAATCCACAAATGCTCATGTCCTAGGTATAAAATGGTATAGTATTTACATATTACCTACTCACATCCTCCAGTATACTTTAAATCAACAAACAACTTAAAATACCTAATAAAATGTTAAGTATTATGGAAATAGTTGTTATACTGTATTTTTATTCATATTATGGTTTATTGCTGTATTTTTTCTAAAATTTTAGATTCATGATTAGTTGATCCTGCAATGTGGAACCCACAGGTATGGAAGGCTGACTTATGTCTTCCAGATGGAAGCTTGAGGATATACCATTGAGTTGTCATGATCTCATTTTCCTGCCTAGGATCTCATAAATGCATGAAGTGTTATGCTCACTGAAACTTGGTCCTGAAGGAAGAAAAGGATCGGACAGAACAACCCGAACCAATACTGATGCATGTAAAAAAAAAAAAAAAAGTATGTGTATATGTGTGTGTGTGCATATGTGTGTGTATATATGTATGTATAGATTTACTGAGAGTTTGAACTTGTTTGTTATAGCAAAATAAGTTATACTAAATAATCAAAAATTTTTTTTAGATTTTTGGTTTTAGAATATGTCTAGTTTAATAACATTAATTTGAATATAATCATACAATTATTTATTTCAGCACTGAGTCATAGAAAATACCATACTTCATATGCACATTTTTCTATTTCAATGACATTGTATTTAATAGAATTGGATTGAAGCATACCACAGTTCATACTACAAAATATCAATAGAGTATGAATATATATGAGGGGGTGCCCCTGCAAAACTGAATTTATTTATAAAAATTTTGTAGTCTTACATGCTTAAACATCAGTCACCTTCAAAGTACTCTCTGTGTGATGCAACACACTGATAGAGACACTTTTTTCACTTCTCAAAACAGTTTTTGATCTCATCAATTTTGATGCTGTTCAGTGCTTCTGCTGTTTTTTGTTTTACTTTTTCCACATCAGCAGCACGTTTCTCTTTGAGGACTATTTTCACTTGGAGAAACAAACAAAAAAAAGTTGCAGGGGGGAAAATTGGGTGAATAGGCAATGTGGAGCATGGGGATCATGCCCTTTTTTTGGTCAATAACTGCTGAACATTCAGCACAGTGTGGGCAGGTGCTCTCATAAATTATCCGTCATGAAATAAGCAAACTCATTAAAAGAATCTCCAAAAAATAGTCACTGAAGCGGAACACAGCCTCTCTCAAGAACACTTGCGGGTACACTAATGCTGATGGGTTTGTAGAACATTTACCTAACTGGGTAGTCTGTACTACAAAAGACCTGCCCTTCAAAAATAATTCCTGTTTTTTGGGAAGTCCTCCTTCATATGCACATTTTTTTACATGATCAAAAATTAAAAGAGAAACTTTGCTTTATTTGAGTCAGTATTATACTTTTTGAATTACTCACATCTATTTACTTCCCATAATGAAAACAAAATATTAACTTTGTTTAAAGTAGCTGACTTTCAGTGGGAGACAAAGGTTTTATAAAATTGCTTTTAATGTTATGTATCATTGTATATAAAAAGAAAATCACAGTAAATGATTTCTCATCCTCAAATCTTTTTCTCCCTCTGTCTTTGTCTTTTCATACACAGACACACAAACTTGAGCATGCACACACACACATACATACACACACACACACACCACACATACCATACATTGATATAGGACATTGATACAGGTCAGCTCGTGTATCTAATCATGATAAGAAGGCAGTCAAAAGACAGGGGCCATCTACATCTCATTCACGATTTAATTTCAATGTATCCGTTAGTATGTAAAACAAGGAAAAGGGTTAAGGAAGGAAGAGAGAGGGAGAGGAAAATTTGAAAAAGGGTACAGACAGATCAGGAGGAATTAGTTTGAATTCAACAAACTAGTATTCACGAAAAAGCTGAGTGGGAAGAAGATGAGTAACGTGTACTCAGGAGGATTTCATTCGATACACACATACAAATACATATTATGTATATGTTCTTACTGCTTTCTTTAAGGTTGTTCAACTGTAATTGGATACAAATTACACAGCCTTTTAAATACCATTAAAGTGAAAAACAAACAAAAAATCCATTGTTTCTGGGAATCGCTACAGTGTGGCAAATTGGATTTTAAATAGTAAAGGTATTTTACAAATAATTTAATCCTTTTTTATTCCATTACATTAAGACAAGTTTTGAATGAAGTGAAATTAGAGAAGGGTCACCTTATCACCTTATCAATTTTTACTCTTGTATAACTTCAAGCATTCAATGCAAAAGAAACCAAATAAAAGATGCAGACCAAATATTTAAACAACTGAATTGTTTCTGGATTCTATAGTCATTTTGACCTCAATTTTTTTTAACTTGCCCAAGACACCTGTTAATATCTTCTACTTCTGGCCACAGGAGCATAAGTAATATACATTGAATAATTAAATGTTAACAAAATAGTATACTCCATTGAATAAATAATTACTTGAATAAATATATATAATATATAATGCTAAACATCCAAAAATGTAAAAATACCAAAGAATTATTTGCTTTAGTGTTAAAGATATTTAAAAGTGCATTTTGTTTTTAATTTAAGAAAACACATAATTCTTCAGTATATATAATATTGCCTTAAGCTAAAAGTTAATAATGTGAAACGAAAACTTAATACACTTTATGTACTAAACCCCCAGACCAGAATCACTGAGTGAAAACCATCATCATACCCATATTAAAAGCTAATTGCTTAAAAAAAAAACATAATTGGAAATGCAAAGCAAAATGAAAGCTATTTTTGAATAATTAAAATACAATATTTTATTTATCTGAAAGATTTTTAAAAATTCTCATAAGTTGAAATCCACTTCAAACTGTAACGTGCTTAATATATGCCACGCATTGTATGCCTAGTGATTTCAAATAATGCCTAAATCTGGAGAAAAGACAAACAAATAGGTCAAATGGAATGGAGAACCCAGAAATAAGTTCCTGATAGGTATAGAAACTAATTTTTGATAAATAGGTTTAAGCAATTTAGTGGAAAGAGAATAGTTCTTTCAACAATAAAATTACTATAGACCTCAATATAAAAGCTGATTATATAAAAACAAATATAAAGTCTTTGTGAGCTTGTGTTAGGCAACATTTATATTAAAAAAACATCAAAACTGCAATTTTTAAATAAATAAATTGATAGATTGACTTTCTCAACATTTAAAAGTATATTTCCTGATAATAGAGATTGCCTAAACGCAAGAATTGGGGAGAAAATATAGGGGGAAGATAATACTTTTGGCAATGATGGATATGTTTATTTTTTGTATTAGGCTGATGATTTAATTGACAAAATCACAATGAAGGTTATCAAATCATACACTTTAAATATGTGTAATTTATTTATGCTGATTATGTCTTAATGATAACTTTTAAAAACTTTAAATAAAGACCTTTCAGACAAAATTGAAATCCCCAAAAAATTATTATTAGGAAGCCTGCTCTAGTTAACAAGAAATATTTTTTTCTTAGTACAGTACGTGGCAACCATATCAAATCTATTCACTCAGTCATTCACTTATCCAATATTTACTAAATATTCAGTATGTACCTGACAGTATTCTAACAATTATCGATTAAAGGATTAGCAAGACAAATGCAAACCTCTATTGTGAACAAACCTATTGTCTAGTGAGGGAATAATACATTAAACAGACAGATAAAGGGATAAATGACAACAGTAATAAATAGGGATAAGATTTAAACAGTGCTTATTAATATAACCTTGCAAATTGGAACAAGAAATATTACAGCTAATTCTTCAGTAACAAGAAATGAGATGCCAGATAGCAATTTGAAATTAAAATGTTGATTGCTAATAATGGTTTCAAAAATGTGAGTAAACATAAAATGAATATTTTCTAATTTTAAAACTATATATATAATTGTCTAAATTAAAGAAACAATAATGAATCATAGAATATATATAGAAATAAAATAAATAACAATATGAATAACAGGGAAGAGATTCACAAGAATAAAATGGAAGTTTGCTATTGTGAGCGCCTTAAATTAAATGTGATGCATTAGAAGTCAGACTGTGATAAGTTAAAACGGTGTACTTTAAAAGTTCTAACACTCACTAAAAGTAAGATAAAATAAAGCCAGGCTCGGTGGCTCAACCTGTAATCCCGCGCCTTTGGGAGGCTGAGGTGAGTGGATTGCCTGAGCCCGCGGGTTCGAGACCCGCCTGGGCAAGCGAGACCTCATCTCTACAATAAATCAAAAAAATCAGCCAGGCGTGGTAGCGCGCGCCTGTAGTTCCAGCT
>CAUYQG010148510.1:0-13863 GCA_963574415.1 Tarsius wallacei
CCCTCCACCTGTCCCCCCTCCTCTTCTTCTCCCCCTTCCCTCCTCCCTTCCCTCCTTCTCTTTCCCTCCTCCCCCTCCCTCCCTCCCTCTCTCTCCTCCTCCCTGGGCTTCTCCTGTCTGTCATTCTCCTCCGGATGAACCAAATTCACTAGGCAACTTTATAACATCATCTTTCTGGTCTCACTTTTTTTATTTATTGAAGAATTTAGGACATTTTAAATATAATAAATATTCATTGTAAGAATTTTAGAAAATAAGCAGGTACCAAGGAAAAAATTAAAATTACACAAAATCTCACTATCCAAGGATAACCACTATAAACATTTTAGCATGTGTCTTTCCAATCTTTTTTCTATGTATATCTGCCCTACCCCCACAATTTACCTGGGATCATATTACACACAATGTTTCACAATCTCTTTTTCACTTAATAGCATTGTAGATATTTTCATCATATTATTACTCTTCTACTATACTAGTTTTAATTGTTACATAGTAGTATAGTCTACGGATTGATTTAAGTAATTTACTATCTATGAACACTGAATTAATTTTATTTGTCCTATTATGTAAAAAATATATGAAAATTATATGTATTGTTTAATCTTTGTGCCTGTCCTAATTAATTCCTCAGAAGTAAAATTGCTACTTCAAAGATGTTTACATTTTAAAAACTTTTGAAGCAAATTATCAAATTGCTCTCCAAAATGTTTGAATCTATGCTATCAGCCATGTTCAAGAGTTAACAACTACTCAAACACATTTTCTCTTTTTTCAGTGTTTGAAATTTGAAGGTAAAATATGGTGTCAAATTATAACTTGTGTGCCTTTGATTTCTAGTGAGGATAAATGTTTTTTGTTTTTCAAATGTCTCTTGATGCTTTGTAATGTTTTCTGGAAAAGGTGTTCTCAGGACCTGGAATCAGTCCACCCTTTTATGTCTGGGTAACCCTATGTGAGCCACCTTACTTTCCTAAACTCCAGTGTTTTCTTCCATAAAAAAAGAGAGAGTCTTAGTACTACATACCTTCTAGGGCTATTGAGATGATGAAATGAGATAATGCAGACAAAATGGTCCTGACAACGCCTGGCATATGGGGAGCATGCAATAAATTGCAGCTTTTTTCCTTGCCCTATTTTTCTAATAAGTTGTTTGTTGTTTTTCTATGTATAAGAATCCCTATTTCTTTAGTAGCAACACCACTCCACATCACACAGGATATAATAACAATAGCTGTCATCTATTGCACAGGTATATAAGCCAGGCATTGAGAAATTTGTGTGGCACACAATATCTCATAAAACCCTAGAAACATCTAATTCCTACTTCTTCATCTCTCTCGTATCTAAATAGTCATTGAATACTATTAGATCATAAATTTGGTCCCAACTGTCCCTTCTTTCTCCAATACCATTTAGAACATTACCACCACTGCCCAGAACTAATGAGATGTACTCTGAATTGGAGTCTAATTCCAGACTGCTTTTCTGCCCTCCAATCTCTTTTAAAGACACAACTGCCAGAAACATTGCCACTTTATAATTTCAGTAGAACGGCAGAAGCAGAATAACTTTCATAAAGCTCAGACTCTTTGATGGCTCCCAGTGACCTACTGGCTGGCATTCGAAGCCCCCCACCATCTCTCTGGTCTATCTTTTCAGTCATGGCTTTCCTACTTCTACTCTTTCCCCATCTTTACACACACACTGGCATATACTCCAAATACATATGCTCTCGTTACACTGCTCTTCACCTGTGCCTGTATTCACTTATTCCACAAATCCTAACTGAGCATCTGCTATGTTCTGGGCACCCTTCTCTAGGCAACCCTTCTTCTCCATGCACACCTTACAGGCTACGTTTATCCCTCCCACTAAATGATAAGCCCATGGAAGCCAGTTATTATTTTTCTTCCATTATGATTAATCACTATTTGTGAACTCAAAAGCTGTGTGGTTTCCTCTTTGCAGGTGCTATGGGTCCAAGGGCTCAGGTGAAGGGAAAACATTTAACACTGAAGGTTGTTCAAGCAGGGAAACAGGGGGGTATGTTGGGAACACAGTGGCTTCTCACAGAGATTTTTATAACCAAGATAACTAAGAGAGGCAATGAGGGGACAGGAAAAAGAGGAATAAGTGATGGTAAGATGCTAACTTTTAATTTCAAGAAAATTACCTTATGTTTCTAGGTTGTCTATCTACTTGGATAGACATGTTTCCCTAGAGGAAAGAAATATGAGATGATGGAGGAGAGAAAAATTTGTTTTTCATGGGTAATCTCAGTTATTTGTCACAATAACACTAGAAGGTAGATGTTATTATTCCTACTTAAAAAATAAAGCAATTGAAGTCTAAGAATGTGAAACAATCGCCTAATGTCATACAGTGAGATGATGAAAGTTTTATAATTTCAACCCAGTCTTTCTGACTCCAGTATCAATCTTATTTCCTATACACAGGTTGATGGCTAAAGAAAGAAAAAACTGGCTGGGAGTGGTGGCTCATGCCTGTAATCCTAGCACTTTGGAAGGCCGAGGCAGGAGGATCCCTTGAGCCCAGGAGTTGGAGGCTACAGTGAACTGTGATGATGCCACTGCACTCCAGCCTGGGTGACAGAGTGAGACTCCGACCAAAAAAAAGGGAAAGAAAGAAAAAACTGCAACCTTGAATTGGACTGCTTCTAGTCCTCAAATCCCATCATGAGCTTACTCAACAGTTCTCATGAACACCTTCTCTAAATCCCGATGCCAGGATCCCCACAGATCCCCTCAAGCAGCTCAGCTCTGACAACCTACTCAGGCACCAGAACAGGAGATTTCATAGTGAACGTGCTGCATTATAATTTTCTCTCTCTTGCTTCGCAAAGGGAGAGATCTTCAAACACGTGGCTCCTTCTGGGCCATTACCCTTGGCAACAACATTAATCCTTGAACTCCTCACCACCGGTTACTCAAGAACAACGACATGCCCAGAGATATTCAGTGACTGATGACAACATTACAAAACGTCTAGATTTCCTGGTGTATTTGTTTTTTCTTCCCTTCACCCTGTCTTTTTCGTGTTAAGAGGAAAAAGCTTTGTTGTTCAGATGCCTTTCCAAAAATAGCAAGCAGTTATTATTTAGGGAAGTCCAGGAAGGGATTAAAAGAAGCTTCTCTTTCCTGGTATCATTTGTTGTGCTTTGTTTCTACGCCCCCACTGCACCTTCTCTAGTTCCTGTCTCTTCTACCCACTCTTTGATTGTAATCCACTCTTCATCATTTGGTTTAGAGTGAGTTGATTTTAATGGGCTATTTTATAGTGTTTGTCATCTGTTCCTTCCTTTCCATCTTATTGAGGCCATGTTCTTTTGGCACCCATTTGCTGATCATCTACTTTGTGCCCAGCTCTGTGCCAGCAGTTGGTTCTCATCACTTCATTTGTGATAATCTCAATAGCTTCTAAATGGATCTTTGTGACTTAATTTACTTGCTGAATCCATCAACGACATCCTGCTGCCAAATCAATCTGCCTAAACTCAGCTTTGTAAATAGTACCCTGTACCACTTACCCACAAGATTAATTTCCTGCTTATCGGCCTCTTCTATCTGCCCTCTACATGCCTTTTAGACTTTTTTCTTCCTCCATGTACACTGTGAAATCTAGTGCGTTCTATTCATTTGCTCTCCAGCATGCCATGTGCATTTCCACCTCTGTGTCATATAGCTCTCTGAATTTTCAGATCTCACTCTGTGTTCACTTAATAAATGTTTGAAGGTAGACTCTATCCTGGGGCAGCAGAGGATGCTGCCTAAATAATAGGTTCTAGTTAAGGAGGAGAATTGACCTAACAATCACACCCAAGAGGAGACTAAATGTCCCAGAGTTAGGGATGAGAAGTAACACTAACCATGTCTGTCCCAAGAGGTCTAACTGCCTAAGGGCCCTTGGGCCCTTGGACCCAAAGTGTGGCTAGAAGATGAGTTTCTTAGGCAACCTTGCTAAATCCTGAAACAAGAGTTCCAATCAATTCCCTCTTTCATTCACTCAGTCATTCAACAAAATAGTTTTTGAGCCTCACCTATGTGCTAGGCATTGTGCTGAGTGCTTGGGGGAACAACAGTAAGAGAAACAGGTTCCTAACCTCATGGGGCTTTTGGCCTAGTAGAAAGGACACATTTAATGTATCACCAAGTATAACAAGTGAGTAAATAAAATAATAAAAATGTGGAATAAGCGTTAATGAGAAGAGAAATAAAGTGTTATGATGCAGCAGGGTAAGAAATCTACCGGAGATAGGAAGTGCTATTGGTCAAAGAAGGTCTCTCTGAAGAAGAGATATTTAAACTAAAACCTACAAAATGAAAAGAAGCCAAACACTCAGAATCTTAAAATGACATTCCAGGCTCTTGAGCAGCAAGTGCACAGGCTCAACACACACACACATACACACACACGCACACACACACACACACACACGCCAAGTCCAATGCAGACCAACAACCTCATTCCTCACTGGCTTGGGCCTTATGTGTAATTCATTTGTCCACTTGGAATAAGGGAGCCAGCCCTTTCTATAATAACCAATCAAACAGCTTCTCCTTTCAGTACACAAATAGTCAGGTCTTTCGGTCTGTGGCTCTCTGAGATGACTTAAACCCCCCCTAAATGTTTTTTCCACTTTGCTCTACTAGCAGGGATATTTCCAGCTCAAATTTGCATAATATTTTCTAGAAACCAATACATCACTCTGGTGGTAGTCATCACTCTGTATGCTGAAAATAACTGTTTGTTACTTTTTGAAGTTGGTATGTACCAGCTTTTAAAAAAATCTTGAAGTTGCTTTCCATACCTCGTTGATTAACTGGATCTTTAGCTACGTAGGCAACATAGTCTGTGGTATCCTATAAAAAAGGGAAAATGATTGCATTTAAAATGGATGACTCATACTATTGAAAAATAAGAGTACATTTAGGAAAAGATACTGAAGCAAGGACTTAAATATGAATGTTTTTATTTAAAGAGAAAAGGAAAGCTTTGTAAAAGGAAACAAGCAAATACACACTATAGTTTAACAATTGTGGAGCTCATATTCTCTGCCCCTTGGGGAAAGAATTTGAAGATTAAAAATTTAAAAGTAGACTGTACCATTAAGAATAAAAGAGAATGTAGATAGGGAATATGTTAGGGCATATTCTTTAAAGATGTCTAATGACTATGACTTTCTCCTGTGTTAGAAGTTGAAATATAAGGGGGTAATACAATCACAAAAGTGTCATAAACTAGAATGTGGCATCGTGACTTCCCTATTATCCAAAAAAATACCATGTATATCAGAAAATAAGTTGACTAAAGAGACAAGTTGGATTCTGTGGTTGTTAGCTTGCTTGTGTGCAGTGCAAGTTAACTTAGGGAATAATAAAGAAAAACTATAAGGCATTTATTTAATCAATATATAGAAAAGAAAATCATTTTTTAAAAAGAAAACCCATGAATAACTTAGAAAGTTAAAAAAAAAAAAAGATGCACTGCTGACTGTAAAAACAAACAAAAATGCCACTTAGTAATTCCACCTTTTGTTGAAAACAATAAGCTGATGAATGATAAGATTTTAATAATTAAAGATGCTTTTTGTTATCTCAGTTCTAGAGAAAAAAATATACACAATGTCATTTGCAGATTAGAAGTATGACTCTCTAGAGAGAAGATGCAATCAACTGGCAGGAAATAAAAGCCCATGTTTGTAATACCCTCAAGGACAATCACTTAACTCACAATGAATCATACAGGAAGCAGATCTCAGGGTCAGCATAACTTGTCTTGGGTTATTTTAAAAAAATAACACAGCCCTAAGTAAATTTCTCTTATGCAAAAAGAAAAAAAGGTTTGAAGTATCTTCCAAATAAATAAGGCCATATCTATGGGCTTTGTTTTATATTAATTTCGAAAAAAAGTCACAATTGCTGGGGACTTTACCACTCTTACTCAAGTTGAAAGGTGGTCTGATGCCAGCAATGCTGTCTGGTGTATCAGATGGTGGGAAAGACCTCTCAGACCCATTTCCTTATCTTCAAAACAGTTTCCAACATTCTTACAGCTCTAAAATTCTATAGCTATAAACATGTCAGATAATTTATAGAATGATAAACGTAAAGCACAGATAGCAGGGAGAAATATTTTAAAACGTATTTCATTTTTTACTTACTCACAATGCATTTTTTTTTTTTTTTTTTTTGCAGAGATGTGGTCTTGCTATGTTGCCCAGGCTGGTTTCAAACTCCTGGGCTCAAGCAATCCTCCCACCTTGGCCTCCCAAAGTGCAGGGACTTCAGGTGTGAGCCACCGTGCCCAGCTGCATTTTCTTTTTAATGGAGAGTGCATATATAGCTACAGAAGCATTACCAACAAACAACGGTCCTCAAAGCTGACAGAAGGAAGACTAGTAAATTGTTTTTGAGAAGATAGTAAAGATGGGGGTGAGCAAAGGTAGGAAGATTAGAAAGAATACTCATTATTTTTTGAAAATTTGGAGATCTGGTAGAAAGAAGATTACTATGTTGGGCCACAGGGACTTTTAAGTCAGCTTCCCACCCCTTTAACTGTGAAGTTGTAAATTATCTCAGTGAGTATCCTAAAACAAATATCGGCCTGCAATAGTAACAGCAGTAATAGATACCTCTTGTGACTGCGTGCCAGACCCTGTGTTAGCACCCAACATATACCAATTCACTTAATTCCCACAATGCTGTGAGGCAACAGGGATCATCCTTCATTTACATAGGAAGACCCTGGAGACTAGATAGGTTAAGTGAGTCAGCTCCACTTGACTCCAAAGACTGGCACTACATCACACTACATTGCTGACCTCTAGGTAAAACTTCACTGAGACAATTCTAATGCCAATGCTCAGGGTGGCTCCAGATTTCTATTTTAAATTAGAATCAATAGACTTTCTCTACAGCTACAAGGAGCTCAGAGGTGCTTTCAATTCAACAAGTACAAACTCTCCCATAGTGGCCACAAATTCCTTCCTGTTTGTTTGTGGTGAGGATAGTGCTTTGGCGAGTTTAAAGAACTAAAGGCACATGAAGACATTATGAAAAGAATTAAGATTCCGAGGAATAGTAACAGAAATCATGCAAGGCATGCCTCAGGTAAATAAGGATTTGTGCAATCAATCTTAAAACGATGGCAATCCTTGAAACTTAAAAAGAAAAAATTTAGGGCAAACACCAATAAATATTTTTCACATTACACTTACAGAATACTACTTCAAATCTCTTAAGAAAAGTATTTGAGTTCCTTCATGGATGACCAAACTGTAATGGGTTAGAAAGGGAAAATACAATGCTGGCGTTTTTCAGCCTAGATTCAGTTGACACTCTCTACTACCCAATCCTTAGTGTCGCTGTTGAGGCCATATTCCAAAGCTGTATAACATTGGAGTCCAGATGCACACAGCAGCTGTTAAGCACCAGTTACCTTGCATATCCCCTGTTTGCTCATGATTCCACAGCTAGCCATTGTGTAGGTTCTTGGGGGGAAAGGTAAGTTCTTAAAATTTGGTTTACTTTTAAATGGTGACATCATGGAACTAATATAGTCATTTGAAAATAACTACACCCAAGAGTAAAAGGTGAGGAAGTAGGGAAACCTAAAGGGAAAATTGAGTATCCATTAATAAAAAATAAATAAATAATTTGAAATCCTGTAAAGGCTGCTTTTCTTCCACATGCTTCAAAGAAGTTCTAAAGACAGTTTGCTAGGTTTGATATGCTTAAGTACTTTGAGTCAATGGTAGCCAATGTATAGACAAGTAATTATTGGAGTGTTTTTCAGAATTAGCTAATTTAAATAGCATTCAGCTATATAGTTTACACACAGGTCAGTTACACTAACATCTATCTAAGTGGAGGAGCTTGTTTAAATATTTTAGATGTCAGTAAATGAAGCAATGATTACACAGAGTAGCCTCAGAACTTTTATTTCCTCTTAGGAAATGCTTTTTAAAAAAAAATTTAGCACCAAGTTTAAAACAAATCAAAACTTTGCAGTGATACTAGCTCCATATTTAGTTTTTACCACCCTCTCTACCTCTTTTGGGCTTCTGGGTTATGTGTCCAATCATTCATGATCCTAATTTTTATTTCTCAATTAGTAATAAAGAAAACAAATGTGGTGGGTTGAAAAAAATTAAACTGCTAAACTAGATTTTTGTTGCCTCATTTCTAAAGGATATAATCTTTAATAATAAATGCTTCACTTCAGAAAAGGTGGTAATACATTCCGGGTAAGAACAAGGTCTGTGTATGCTCCCCATATGTTTGCTTGATGCTACTGATACATACATCTATGTAACTATGAAAGTGGCTCTCTGTCCTCTTCCATATGTTTACACGTACAATGTCACAGAGCAGCAAGATAGTCTTTCTACCGCCCTCACAGTTTAAACAGATTTGCTTCTCGTTCAGTCATAGACTCCCTAGCTTCAATGCCCCTCTCCTTTTGCTCTGGTCCAGAAATAATACAGCAGGAAATCGAACAATGACACTCCATTTTGCAAAGCAGGCTTGGAGAGAGAGTCCTGCACAATTTGTGGGAAATGAGCACCATGAAGTCTCTTGGTAAAGAGGAACTGCAAGTTATCTCTCCCCAGAGGAGCATTCCCTACATGAGTTTGTGCAACCCTAGTCACTCATCCTAGATTAGACGTAGTAGCCCTCATTGATAATTGCTTAGTAGAGTATGCCTGGAACTTTGTGTTGAGAAGAATTCTGAGGGAGGGCTGGCAACACATGTATGACATATTTGCTTTTCATGATTTAGATATTAACGAGAAGCTTATCAGATGATAATTCCATGGCGAATAACACAACAGAGTACTATTAGCTCATATACTATTCCAAATATTTTAAAATTCATTGACAGAAAGTAATTTTTGAAAGGAATAGCTACATGTAGCTATTCACAAATGTTAATCATATATATGGAAAAGACATGTAGTGATGAATATGCTTTAAATGGAAGTTCTTTTAACTCTTATAAAAAGAATTTTTTTGAATCCATACTTACAGGATCCCCTCCAGAGGCAAATGAAATAGACTGCATATGATGATTTGCAATAATCTGAAAGACATAAACAAATTAAACATGTACGCTGCTATAAATTATAATTTTTTGTTACATATAGTCTAACAGTAATAGATACACATTTGTTTTTGTTTTGCCTGATCTGCATCCCTTTGGAAACCACTCCATCCATGTCCTATAATAATCTCATTTAAACCATGTGGTTCAGGAGAGTTTGACATGCCCATCTCACTGCCTACCACACCAGGTGGGCACATGGTCCAGGTCTAGCCAAACAGAAAATAGCATCTCTCTGGATAAAGAAAAATCACTCGATGTCTTTTAGGAGAAATTGGGTTAGATACCAGGAGAGAAACCATCTCTCTCTGCCATTAAAGAACATGAATGCCCCGAGCTTCTGGGAGCCATCTTTTTGCTGCCATGTGGAAAAAGGCTGCCAAAAAATGAAGCTTTCCCTCTAAATAAAATCAGAGCTGAGATCTAAAAACAGAAAAAAAATCTAGTGGTAACATTTGTTCCATCACTTTATCTTATTTATTCTATTTATTTATATATTTATTTTGGCATGAGTTTTTAAAATTTGGTTTCAATCATTACCACCAAAAATATCCTAACTAAAGCACTACAGTTACAACTTTCAGTATGAAGTAAAAACATCCAGTGAACTGCATTAATTAGCCAAGAAGATAGTTACTGTTACTCGAGATTCTGGGATTGCTTGTTTGGAAACCACAGTGTAATGACCAATTTGCAGAGATGTATTTGTCATACTGGTTTGAAAATTCATTAAAACACAAACTATGCACCTATTGACTAATCCTGTTTTCAGAATTGTGAGACAGAATCTGCCTTTTAATTTATTTTCTTTTTTGTTGCTGTTTCTACCATGAGGAGAGAACCTACCAAAGCTGTTTATATAAGACGACCAAGCAACTCTACTCTTAGATGTATATCCACCAGAATTGTGTTAACATGTGCAACAAAAAATATTCTCCAGAAAGATAATAACTACCCTGTTTATAATAGCCTTAAATTGGAAACAATTCCAATGATGACTACTAAGATATTGAAACAGTGGCATATTACATATCAAGGACTTGTTTGTTGAGGGAAAAAAAAACACAAAGAACATATATGCATGATTTAATTTATATAAAGTTCAAAAACAAGCAAAATTAATTTATTGTATTTGAAGTCAGGATAGTGGTTACCTCTGAGACACAGAAAGAGGGAGCAAATGATTTTCTGGGATGCTACAAATGGTATTTCTTGATCTGGGTAGTAGTTACACAACTATGTTCATGTTGTGATAGTCAAGCTACACCCTTATTATTTGTTCACTTTTCTACCTTTATATTTCAGTAAAAACAAAGTCAATATACAAAAATGTCATTCCCATATATCAACAATAGCTAATTTGACATTTTATTTGGGGGATAAAGGTACATCTTATAGGAGTACCCAAGTATAAAACTAACCAGAATCTTGTAATGCTTTTTTGGAAAACTTCATTGAAAAGTATAAATAAGACCTGAACAAGTAGAAAGATATATATTACTTTTATAGATGAGAAGACAATATTATAAAGATGTCAATTCTCCCCCAAATTAAGCTATAAATTCCATACAATTTTTTAAAATGTTACTAATGTTATTCATGGAACTTTTCAAACTGCTTCTAAAATTCATATGGGAATAAATGTGCAAAAAGAGCTAAGGCAATTTTTCAAAGAACAAAGACAAGGTTTTCTTTATCATATAGCAAGACATATTACAAAAATATAGAAATTCATAAGAATTCAAAGTCTAAAAACGGACTCATAAGTTCATGGACTTTTAGTCTATGATAAATGCGGCACCAAACAGCAGACAAAAGGGCAAGTTGCTGAATTAGTGGAGTTGGCTGACTTATATACTACATGAAAAATATATATAAATAAATCCTGTCCTCATATTATTTATATAAAGGATCCCTAAAAGGCCTATATAACACTAAAAGGCAGATAAAAGATCATATTTGTGATATTTGAAGTAGGAAATCCATCTTAACAGTCTGAAAAAGACATACAGAAAAAATATTTAATTCCATAAAAATGAATTTTAAAACTTTTGTATAAGACTCTACACAAAACAACAAAGACAGAATATATTTGCAACATGAAAAAGTATCCATATACAGAGTTTATAAAGAGATAAACTCAGAACAAGTTAATTCACAGAAGGAATACAAATGTTCAATAAACATATTTAAAGATAATCTCCAAGAAACCAAAACAACAGAGAAGAACAATATACTATTAAATTGATGAAATTGTTAGATTAACAAAATCATGCGTGGCAAGGGTGTTGGGTATTCTCAAACACTGCTGGCTATAGCTTAAATTTATATAGCAACTTTGGAGAGCAATTTAACAGTATTTATTTAACCTAAAGTATTTACACACTACAGTTCCACCTTCTTACTTCTAATTATTCTAGAAAACCACTGGCTCATGCGGATGTTCATTTACCCATAGTTTATAATATTAAAAAAAAACAAATTATTTGTCCATGATTAGGTCAACTATGGTATATCTACACAAATGAGTTTGTGTGTGTGTGTACTGCCGAGGCTTTTTTTTAAAGTTGAAGACAGTTACGTAAAATGTTTTTTAAAAAACACCACAAAATATTATTTTGCCACGAGTACATAAAGATCCTTGTTGACTGGTGCAAAGAAAAAGGAATTTAAAAACTACACACCAAATTGGTCATAGTGGAAAGTTACCTACTGGGAAAAAAAAATAAATGGGATCGAGTATTTTCTTCACTGCAACTTTAAAATATATATATTTATTGTTTGTGAATTCAACTACTTTTAATGACAAAACTAAAAAAGCAGAATGAATTAGTTTTTAATATCCTGATCAGCAGCTGCGAAAACTGCCTGGAGATGCGGATTTAGAAGCCATCCACGCAAAGAGAAGAGCTAATTAAAACCTTGGAGCAGATGCAATTCACTGGGGAAGGAGGGAGTAGCGGGAATGTGGTAACGGAGGCCATGTATTTTCCACTTTACAGGATCACAGGCAGCAGTACGGTTAAGTGACGCAGAGACGGTTATGCTCTTGCAAGCTGAGTTTAGTTTCCAGATAGGAAGTTAGAGACGGACGAAACACCGCCCATCCAGCGATACTAACATTCCCTGAAGAACACCAAGAGGCTGCGGCCATGGTGGCGAGCCAAGCAGAAGGCGGTGCCTGAGGGCCACGCATGCGCATTTGCGCGGGATTACGCAAGAGCGCAGCGTTTGCGCACGCGCACAACCTCAGGGCCGCGCATCTCCTATCTTGCTGAAAACGTTTTCCAGAGGTTGAGCGGTTTGCAGAATGTCTGAAATGGCCGAGTTGTCTGAGCTGTACGAAGAGAGCAGTGACCTGCAGATGGATGTGATGCCTGGCGAGGGTGACCTTCTGCAGATGGAGGTAGGCAGCGGGAGCCGGGAGCCATCCCTGCGTCCCTCCCGCAGCGGGGCCCCGCCACAGCTCGAGGAGGAAGGCCCCATGGAGGAGGAGGAGGCCCAGCCAATGGCGGCGCCAGGGGGAAAGCCGAGCCTTGCTAACGGGCCCAACCCTGGGGAGCAGCCCGGCCAGGTCGCGGGCCCAGACCTCGAGAGCGAGGACGAGGGCGAGGAATTTGATGACTGGGAAGACGACTACGACTATCCGGAAGAGGAGCAGCTGAGTGGTGCCGGCTACAGAGTATCTGCGGCCCTTGAAGAAGCCAACAAGATGTTTCTGAGAACCTCCAGAGCCAGAGAAGCAGCCCTGGATGGCGGCTGCCAGATGCATTACGAGAAGACCCCGTTCGATCAGTTAGCGTTTATCGAAGAGCTCTTTTCACTTATGGTTGTCAACCGTCTGACCGAAGAACTCGGCTGCGATGAGATTATTGATAGAGAGTAGTTAAATGCTGTTAAAAGAGGAGGAAACTACTTGAGGAGAGACTCGACTTTCCACTATCTTTTGGGTTCATTCCAAATAGTTCTGTGCCATTGAAAAACTTCAAAAAAAGAGAAAAAGGTTTGTTTTCGTTTTTCAGGACGGAAGACAATAGGACAGTGACTGCACAGTTGTGGAAAAGGAAGAGAATCATTAAAGAAAAAGGCTCCTAGGACTGTTGAAATCTGTTCTCAAGAATGGCCTGAAACACCTACGGCTTTGACTTTGATATTGATCCAAATTCTTTTCCTTACCTTGGGGAAAATATCTTTCATCTCTGTTTAACTATAAAGATGGTTTTGCGGGAGTAAGTCGTGACCAAGACAAACTGCCAATAAAAGAGCCCCACTGATACTGATTATATAATGAGAAAAACAATATCCAGCTAGAACACAAGATATCTTTTGAGTTATTTGGACTGAAACGCTGTTAAGAAAACCTTGAAAATTCCACTTTGTGATCTCTTCAAGCTGTAGTTATCGAAGGCTAAATTTTCAATGTAAGATAAATGGAGTATTCTTCATTATCCCAAAAGGATGAGTAACTCAAAAGAAATATATATCACGTGTTGCATCTTAAAATGTGTTTCCAGGAGCATATAATATTTTGTTTGCTCATGTATCTTGATCATTTATAAAACTACTGTGACCTGTAACTCAAGAAAATCCATTGTGACTTTTTAAAAGTCAAAAATTGAAACATCCTCAATAAAAAAGTTTCAAGTCATTAAAATATATGTGAAAGTGCAAAGAAAACAAACTATTTCTAACACCCTTATATACTAGAGAAATTTTGTTTTGCTCTCTGTTTTGCAT
>CAUYQG010148514.1:0-12664 GCA_963574415.1 Tarsius wallacei
TTTAGGTTATCACCCTAATTGCTTCTGGGATCACTTCTGGGTTCCTTGGCAAAGAGATGGGTGTGTGTGTGTGTGTGTGTGTGTGTGTGTGTGTATGTGTGTGTGTGTGAGAGAGAGAGTCGGAATCTCACTCTGTCACCCAGGCTGGAGTGCAGTGGTGCATTCATGGCCACTGCAGCATCAAACTGCTGGGCTCAGGCGATCCTTCAGCTTCAGCCTTTTTAGTGACTGGAACTACAGACAGGTACCACCATGTCTGGCTAATTTTTTTAAAATTTATTGTAGAGACGAGGTCTCACCAAGTTGCCCAGGCTGGTCTCGAACCCCTGGACTCATGCAATCCTCTTGCCTCGGCCTCCCAAAGTGCTGGGATTACAGGCTTGAGCCACTGTACCTGACTATATATATATATATATTTTTTTTAACGGTTAATCTTTGAAATCTAGTGTGTATTTTATACTTTGTGTGTTTTGTGCTGGTCACATTTTAAGTGCTCCACAGCAAATGTGATGAGGGGCTACCTTACTAGGCAGCTAGTGCAGGAAAAAAATTGTTCCTTTATTTACCCTTTCCTAGTTTTTAGATGGAGTCTCCTGTAACAATAAAACAGATGAATAAGAGGAAAACAAACAGAAGTTTTTCACATGTGTATTTCATGTACACATGGGAGATACCCAGAGAAAAGAGAAATCTTTAAGAGGTGACTTAGACTTCAGACTTAAGTACCATTGTCTGTGATAACTGGTTATGTTGAGATGACCCCGAAAAGTATGGTACACAGGGGTAAAGTTTGATATGCAGATTTAACTCAGAGCCATGTCTAATGTGAGACTGTCTTGTGATTAGTCATCATTCTCTTCCTGGTACAGAGAGGAGACACCCTTATAAATGGAGACTTCCTTTATAGATGTAAATTTCCCTTACAAAAGAGCAATTTCTACTCTGTTTTCAGAGCTTCTCCTGTGTCTGCTGTTTCTCAAAATAATCAGCTCAAAATAGTCCTTATGCCAAAAAAGGCATATTTTGGGGTGGCATATTCTGGTCTCCTACAATCATATTTTGGGGTGGCATTTTGGTCTTCTACAATAGGAATTGATAGTGATAGGACATTCACTAAACACCCAGTAGTATTAGTACCACTGGCCTGATGTAGAATCTGAAATCCCCACCATTAGCCACTCTTATGAGGAAAGCATTGTCTTCAGACAGCATACAAAAGCATTTATCCATCAGACTATGCCATTAGCACAACAGCCACTTGGACCCACTATGACTTGGTGGCAGAAGACGGGTTGTTAGGACATTTTACTCCTTACCCCCAGCTCTCTAGAAAGGAATGGGTCCTTTTTTTGTTGTTGTTGAGTTGGAGTCTCACTCTGTCGCCCAGGCTGGAGTGCAGTGACAAGCTCACGGCCACCGTAGCCTCAACCTGCTGGGCTTAGGCGACCCTTGCACTTCAGCCTTCCAAGTAGCTAGAACCACAGACGCATGCTACCATGCCCGGCTAATTTTTTGACTTATTGTAGCGATGAGGTCTCACCAAGTTGCCCAGGCTGGTCTTGAACTCCTGGGCTTAGGCAATCCTCTTGCCTTGGCCTCCCAAAGTGCTGGGATTACAGGCTTGAGCCACTGCACCCAGCAAGGCTCCTTAAAGGAAATGCTTCCCTTTAAAATCACTAAGCCCACTTGTTGCTTTGAAAGCTCCATGCTTTTCAAAATTAAGTTTTCCCAACTATCTTAAGCATCTCACTTGGACATGGACTTTTGGTTGGTACCTCTGTGGAATTACAATGCCCCAAACCCATCTTCTTTTCTGGGTCCCTCTCTCACTAGTCCCCCAAATATCATCCCAGTCATCACACTCTCGGGTCTCATTTCCTAGGGATTTTGCCAGTCAATCCCTTAAATTAGTGTCTAAACTAACATGAGCTCCCTGAGAAGGAGAAACTGGGACCCAGAAATCTCAATTCAAGAAGATTAGAAAGTGCTTCTTAGAGCTGGGAGTGTTAGCTCATGCCAAAGTCCCAGCACTTTGGGAGGTGGAGGTGAGAGGATTGCCTGAGTCCAGGGGTTCAAGACCAGCCTGGCCAACTTGGCAAGACCCCAACTCTACAATAAAAAAAAAAATTAGCTGGGTGTGATGGCATATACCTATGGTTCCAGCTACTTAGAAGGCTGAGGCAGAAGGACTGCCTGAGCCCAGCAGGTCGAGGCTGCAGTGGCTGTGAGTGTGTCACTGCACTCCTGCATGGGCAAAAGAGCAAGACTCCGCAAAAAAAAAAAAAAAAAAGTGCTTCTTAAGTAGGCTCAACTGTTAAAAGAGAGTCAATTTTCCCATTAATTTTTCTCTATCCCTGACTCAGCTTGTAATCCCAGCACTTTGGGATGCTGAGGAGAGTGGATTGCCTGAGGCTGTGGGTTCGAGACCAGCCAGAACAACTTGGTGAGACCTTGTCTCTACAATAAATCAAAAATCAGCCAGCCATGGTAGTGCACGCCTGTAGTTTGGGCTACTTGGATGGCTGAGGCGGAAGGATCGCCAGAGTCCAGCAGGTTGATGCTGGGGTGGCCATGAACATGCCACTGTACTCCAGCCTGGGTGATGGAGTGAGACTCCAACTCCAAAAAAAAAAAAAAATTTCCTTATCCCAAAAGGCAGGTTATCAAAGTAGAACATACACTGTTTTCAAGAGATGCGGAATAGCTATTTTCATATTGAATATGTTGAAAATGCCTCTTGTAAACATTTTATTTGTTTATTTTTTCTAAAGTCATATTCTCATTATACCCAGCCTGGTCTCAAATGCCTGAACTCAAGGTATCCTACTGCCTCAGCCTCCTGAGTAGCTGGAACTAGAAGCACACAACAGCACATCAGGCGTTTTTTTTTTTTTTTTGAGACAGAGTCTTGCTCTGTTGCCCAGGCTGGAGTGTGGTGGCATCATCACAGCTCACTTCAACGTCGAGCTCCTGGGCTTAAGCAATTCTCTTGCCCCAACCTCTCAAGTAGCTATGACTACAGTTGTGTGCTACCACACCTTGCTAATTTTAAATTTTTTTTTTTTTTTTTTGTAGAGATGAGGTCTCCCTTTGTTGATCAGGCTGGTCATGGACTCCTGGGCTTAAGTGATCCTCCCACCTTGGTCTCCCAAAGTGCTGGGATTATAGGCATTGAGCCACCACACCTGGCCTGGGAAATCTTTATTATGATTTTTTTTGAGTTGGAAACCCACTCTGTCACCCAGGCTGGAGTGCAGTGGCATGCTCATGGTCATGGCAGACTTGACCTGCTGGGCTCAGGTGATCCTTCCAAGTAGCTGAAACAACAGGTGCTTACCACCATGCCCAGCTAATATTTTGATTCATTGTAGAGACGAGGTCTCGCCAAGTTGCCCAGGTTGGTCTCAAACCCCTGGGCTCAGGCGATCCTCTCGCCTCCACCTCCCAAATTGTTGAGATTACAGGTGTGAGCCACCATGCCTGGTTGGGAAATCCTTTACATAATTCTTATTTAAGACAAATAAAAATAGCTGGAAGCTGGTCACTGTGGCTGACACCTGTAATCCTAGTACGTTGGGAGGCCAAGGTGGAAGGGATCACTTGAGGCTAGGAGTTCGAGACTAGCCTGGGCAACAGCGATACCCCATCTCTAAAAAAATTTAAAGAATAAAAAAAGATTTACCAGAACCAATGTTCCAAAGTTTTGGGGGTAGACCAGTAAAATTTAAAAATAAAAAAAGAGATACGAACAAAACCTTTAGGTTACCAAAAACATGTAAAGAAAAGATTTCTGGTCAGGAGTGGTAGCACAGGCCTCTCCTTACAGCACTTTGGGATGGCAAGGCAGGAGGATCACTTGAGACCAGGAGTTCAAGACCAGACTGGGCAATATAGTGAGACCCAGTCTTTACCAAAAAAAAATTCCAAAACTTGGAAATGGGGAGTAAAAGGACAGACCAAGAGCTGAAGGCCATTTTTCATCTTGTTCTTAAAACTTAATACAATGATGAGAAAGTAGAAGCTATACTTTTGGAGAAATGCACACTTTAGGTAAAATTAACTTTACCGACTTTGTCTTTTCAGAAACAGACTTCCTGATGCCAGGTATCAGAGGTATCTCATAGTGGCAATCAAGCTTGCCTAGAGTAAAGGGAATTTACAAGGCCTAAGACATCGTACATTGGTCAAAGATCGTAAAAGTCATGAAACTTGTAATTACAAAAGTTATAACCGCTCAGAGGGAGAGCATGTGGGGATTCGATATTCCAGTAGAATGGGCCCTATCTACAGGGAAGCCAAGAATCCCCCAAAGCTACCCACTGGGAATGCATAGGAGATAAGGGAGGTGCACCCTCCATTAGCTCTAAGGAATGTCATTCGGGAAGGTGCAGGAGAATTAGAATCCTTGTCACGCCCTTCTCTAGGGGCTATGATAATGTGGGCGGGCATTAGTGGGTCTCTGTGTCACAGGTTCTCCAAGACATTCACAGGTGGTCGATAAGGAAGTCACGGCAGTCACATGCAACATCTCCAAGAAAAGGATTTAAGCCAGGACTTCGGGGGGCTACGAGGCCACACTCATCTAGAGTGTGGGCCCACTCCCTGTCTGTGGAGGGGTGAAGCTTTCTTAAATAAATCTTATCTTCTTTCACCTCTGTGTGTTGCAATTCTTTGCATTTACTCGGATCTCTGGGTTGCCAGCACGTACCTCTGGCTTGCCGGCTCCGGTGGTGCTGCGCCTCCCTGAACTTCTGCCTCTCCCTCAATCCACCCTCACCCTGTCCGTACCCTAACAGGGAGAAATAGGGATTAAGGGATTACTATCTTTTTTCCAGGATCCTGCCAGGCTTTGCCTGGTAGGCCTACCTTTTCTTTGAATTGCTATGCTATTGATCTGAGTATAACTAGAAAACTAACTTGTAGAAAACTAATAGCAATTCAAATTAATCTTGTTCTATAGAGATGCTAATTTTTTCTGTCTCTGAGAGAACACAGTCCCAAGGGTGACAGTTAATGTAGAATATTAATCAGTTTTGTGTCTAAATTAGAAAACTTTTGCAAACATTCTTTTAGCCACTATAAAGGCTTTACTCTCTTGAATTCTCTTTGATCTAGCCTTACCACCTTGCTGGTTCCCTCATTATCGAGCTAAATAAGTACTTGACATGAGTTCGTTTTTTTAAAATTTGCATGAGATTCATGTTTTTAACTTTTTGACAAGTATATTTTCTCAGTAAGGTTGGCAAATTTTGTTCCGTCAAGTAAAAACGGAAAAAGAAAATTTATACCATCTACTAGCTTCATAAAAGTAAATATATTTAATACAAAAAAATGAAGGCTATAATGGGAGTTAAAGGACAATATTTAAATGGGTAGAGTGTAGGAGACCAGAATGTGCCACCCCAAAATATGCCTCTTTGGCATAAGGAATATTTTGAGCTGATTATTTTGAGAAACAGCAGACACAGGAGAAGCTCTAAAAACAGAGAAGTTACCCTTTTGTAAGGGAAATTTACATCTATAAAGAAAATCTCCATTTGTAAGAGTGTCTCCCTCTCTGTACCAGGAAGAGAAAGATAAGGAATTCAAAGGAAACTTCTCAATGGAGAAGTCACCGATTTAAATCTGTATAACAAACCTTTGTCTTGTTTACCATGCTTTTCTAGGTCAGGTTCTCATAACCTCCCTCCCTCATGCCCTTTTTCTTTCTTTCTTTCTTTCTTTTTTTTTTTTTTTAGTTGGAGTCTCGCTCTGGTGCCCAGGCTAGAGTGCAGTGGCACACTCACGGCCACCGCAGCCTCGACCTGCTGGGTTCTGGTGATCCTTCCACCTCAGTCTTCCAAGTAGCCGGAACTACAGGTGCACGCCACCATGCCCAGCTAGTTTTTTGATTTATTGTAGAGAGCCAAGTTGCCTGGGCTGGTCTCGAACCCATGAGCTCAGGCAATCCTTTCACCTCAGCCTCCCAAAGTGCTGGGATTATAAGCATGAGCCACCATGCCTGGCCTCCTCATGCCCTTTTTCTTTGTGTCTAGATGAAGATGCAATGACAAGCCTGAATTCTAAGCCACCTCTTGGAGAGTTACTCATTTTTACCTGGGTATCTCCCATGTGGATGAAGGAAATAAAAATATTTCACCCCAAAATATGTCTTGGACTTATTTTGAGATTGCTATTGGGAGGGCCTGCAAACAGAAGTAGCCCTGCAAAGCTGACTTTTGTGGGGGGATTTGCATCTGTAGAGAAAGTCTGTAGGGATGCAGCCAGGCTTTCTGGAAGACTCTCCCTTCTCTGGATTCAGAAAAGATTAACTGAGAGTCTGACACCTTAAAGGTCTGAAAGAGGCATTTACCACCATCTATTCTCTCTGAGTGAGGGCTGCTAGGTGTAAGGTTTCATCGACGTAACCAGATCACTTTAGCAAGCCGGCCCCCCTCTTCTCTTCCTCCCATAACCTGCTTTGCTACAAGCCAAGCCTCCATCTTTTCTGTAACCTCAAGATGGTATATGAGATTCTGAACCCCATTAGGGGTGGGGGAAATTGCTCTGTGGTTCTTCACCATGTGAATTGTTTTGTTTTGAGTCAGAGTCTCATTCTGTTGAGACTCCAACTCAAATAAAAAAGAAAAGAGCTGGGCGCGATGGCTCAGGCCTGTAATCCCAGCACTTTGGGAGGCCAAGGCAAGAGGACTGCCTGAGCTCAGGGGCTTGAGACCAGCCTGGGTAACTTGGTGAGACCTCATCTCTACAATAAATCAAAAAATTAGCCGGCTGTGATGGTGTGCATCTGTAGTTCCGGTTACTTGGAAGTCTGAGGTGGAAGAATCGCCGGAGCCCAGCAGGTCAAGGCTGCGGTGGCTGTGAGCAGGGTGACACTGCACTCCAGTCTGGGTGACAGAGTGAGAGTTCAACTCAAAAAAAAAAAAAAAATAGAGGAAAGAGAGAAACAGATTTTGCCTGCCTCATGCTATCTTCATTAGGTCTTTTGATTATTTGGGAAACTGCGTATTCCTTCTACCAAAGAGTAAAGGTTTTGCTTCTTGTGATTGTTGAATGATCTTTGGCTAAATGAATGACTATTATTCTACAGCAATCTGTGATCATATTTTGATCAAGTATTTTAAACATTTGATATTTGACAAACTTTCCAAAATCAATTTTCAAATTCAAAAACAGTCCCTGGAAGTTCAAGAGAGACTGATTAGGCCTACCTGGCATGTAAACAGCACAGAGGAAGCATTATCAGATAAGAAATGGCATTTCACTTTCTTTCAGTTATGTTTGTATAAGTGTGTTATTAATGTGTGCTAAAATTATACGAGATTCCTAAAATTTTGATGTCTTAGTATGTGGTATCAGTTTCAATTATGACTTTTTAAATAAATTTTTTATTTTAAATATGTGGGGTACAATTCAGGGTTAGGTATACAAATGTTCATTATGTGGGTACCCTTGTTTTGGCTTTTTTTTTTTTTTTGAGTTGGAGCCTTACTCCGTCACCCAGGCTGGAATGCAGTGGCATGCTCACAGCCACCCCAGCGTCAACCTGCTGGGTTCCAGTGGTCCTTCCACCTCAGCCTTCCAAGTAGCCGGAACTACAGGCGCATGCTACCACAGCCGGCTACTTTTTTTGATTTATTGTAGAGATGAGGGCTCACCATGTTGCCCAGGCTGGTCTTGAACCCGTGGGCTCAGGCAATCCTCTTACCTCGGTCTCCCAAAGTGCTGGGATTATAGGCTTGCACCACCGTGCCCAACCCAGGTAACCTCTCTCCTGGCAGTTTCCCATTACTACCACTCCCGCCCCCATCATGCCCTGGCAGTTACCACTACTGCCAATCCCTTTCTTAGAGTATTATGATAGTTGTTCAAGGTCCGCTTATGAGTGAGAACATGTGATACTCAGTTCTTTGTTTCTGTGATAGATCACTCAGTATTATAACCATCCAAGTTGCTACAAAGTTCACAATTTTGTCCTTGTTTATGGCTGCATAATATTCCATTGTGTATATGTACCACATTTTTTTTTAATCCAGTCCTCTTTCGATGGGCAGCATGGTTGGTTCCATGCTTTTGCTATTGTAAATAATGCTGCAATAAACGTGTGTGCAGATATCTTTTTCATAGTGTGATCTGACTTCCTCCGGGTATACTCCCAGTAGAGGGTTTGCAGGGTTGTATGGGAGGTTGATTTTTAGATCTTTTAGGAATCACCACACTGTTTTCCATGGAGGCTGTACTAGTTTACATTCCCACAAACAGTGTACAAGTGTTCACTTTTCACTGCATCCTCTCCAGCATCTGTTCTTTTTTGAATTATTGATGATGGCCATCCTGACTAGAGTTAGGTAGTATCTCAGTGTGGTTTTAATTTGCATTTCTTTGATGACTAGTGAGGCTGAGCAGTTTTTCATGTGTTTGTTTGTTGGCTGCTCGTATGTCTTCTTTTGAGAAGTGTCTATTCATATCTTTTGCCCACTTTGTAATGGGGCTGTTTGTTTTTTTCTTTTCGGCATGTTTGAGTTCCTTGTAGATCCTAGATGTTAGGCCTTTGTCAGACATACAGTGGGCAAATATTTTTTCCTAGCCTGTGGGCTGTGTCCCTGGTCTTTCAATGGTTTCTTTGGCTTTGCAAAAGCTTGTCAGTTTGATGAGGTCCCACTTGTCTATCTTATCTCTTATGGCATGGGCACTTGGGGTTTTGATCAGGAATTGGTTGCCAGTTCCAATTTCCATAAGGGTGTCTCCTGCGTTTTCTAAGGTTCTTACAGTTTAAGGTTTTATGTTTAGGTCTTTGATCCATTTAGAGTTGATTTTTGTATATGGTGATAGGTAGAGGTCTTGTTTTAATCTTCTGCATGTGGTCAGCCAGTTTCCCCAGCACCATTTACTGAATAGGTTCTCCTCTCCCCAGTGGTTGAGATGAGTTGGTTGAGAAATTGAGGTTTTGCTTCTGGAATCTCTGTCATGTTCCATTGGTCTATATGCCTGTTCTTGTACCAATACTAGGCTGTTTTGACTATTGTAGCTTCTCTCCAGTGGTTGATGGTGGAGGCTTTGTCGAAGATGAGTTGGTTGAGAAATTGGGGTTTTGCTTCTAGAATCTCTATCCTGTTCCATTGGTCTATGTGCCTGTTCTTGTACCAATACCAGACTGCTTTAATTATTGTAGCTTTATAATAAAGTTTAATGTTTGAGAGCATGATTTCTCCTACTTTCTTTTTTTTTTTACTGAGGATTGTTTTAGAGATTGGTGGTCATTTATGTTTCCATATGAATATTGTTGTTTCCAGGTCTGAGAAGAATGCTGCAGGTAATTTAATGGGTAATGCATTAAATCTGTAGATTACCTTGGAAATGACGGACATCTTAACAATATTGATTCTTCCAATCCATGAGCCTGGAATATTTTTCCATTTGTTTGCGTCATCTTTTATTTTTTTGAGCAGTGTTTTGTAGTTTTCATTGTAAAGGTCTTTCATGTCTCTGGTTAAGAAGATGCTAAGGTATTTCTTTTTTGTGTATGTGGCTATTGTGAATGGGATTGTGCTTCTTATATGGGTTTCTGTTTGTTTATTGTTGGTGTATAGGAATGCGACTGACTTTTGCACATTTATTTTATATCCTGAGACTTTGCCAACATCCTTTATCAGTGCACAGAGGTTTATTTTTTATTTATTTATTTATTTTTGAGTTGGAATCTCACTCTGTCGCCCAGGCTGGAGTGCAGTGGCATGCTCACAGCCACCCCAGCATCGACCTGCTGGGGCCTCGGCGATCCTTCTGCCTCAACTTTCCAAGTAGCCGGAACTATAGGCATGCGCTACCACTCCTGGCTAAATTTTTTTGATTTATTGTAGAGACAAAGTCTCACCAAATCGCCCGGGTGGGTCTCAAACCCACGGGGTCAGGCAATCCACTTGCCCCGGCCTCCCAAACTGCTGGGATTACAGCCTGAGCCACTGAGCCTGGCTGTAGCACAGAGGTTTTTGACAGATTCTCCTGTTTTTCAAGTTATAGAATCATGTCATTTGCAAAGAGGAATAACTTAACTTCTTCTTTTCCTATTTGGATATCCCTGATTTCCTTCTCTTGTCTGATTGCTCTAGCTAGGACTTCCAATACTATGTTGAAAAGGAGGAGTGAGAGTGGGTGTCCTCGTCTTGTTCCAGTTTTCAGGGGAATGCTTCCAATTTCTGTCTGTTTAGCAGTATGTTGGCTGTGTGTTTCTCGTAGATGGCTCTCACTATTTTGAGGTATGTTCCATTTATGCCTAGATGTTTGAGGGTTTTAATCAAGAAGGGGTCCTGGATTTTATCAAAAGCTTTTTCTGTATCTAATGATATAATCATGTGGCTTTTTCCTTTACATCTGTTGATGTATTTAGTTATGTTTATGGTCTTGCAGATGTTGAGCCAGCCCTGCATCCTGGGTATAAAGCCTACTTGGTCATGGTGGATAATTTTTTTTTTTCTTTTTTGAGTTGGAGTCTCACTCTGTCGCCCAGACTGGAGTGCAGCCACTGCAACCTCGACCTGCTGGACTCTGGCGATCCTTCTGCCTCAGCCTTCCAAGTAGCTGGAACTACAGGCGCGCGCTACCACACCCGGCTAATTTTTTGATTTGTTGTAGAGATGAGGTCTCACCAAGTTGCCCAGGCGGGTCTCGAACCCATGGGCTCAGGCAATCCACTCACCTCAGCCTTCCAAGGTACGGGATTATAGGCTGAGCCACCGAGCCCGGCTTCTGATTGCGTTTATTTGGGCTTTTTCTCTCTTTTTCTTGGTCATTCTAGCTAGGGATCCATCAATCTTGTTTATCCTTTCAAAAAACTAGCTTTTGGTTTTGTTGATTTTTTGTATTATGTTTTTGTCTTCTATGGTCTGAATTTGGGCTTTTATTTTGGTGATCTAGATTCTTCTGCTGAAGTTAGGGTTTTGGTAGTCTTGCTTTTACAGCTTCCCTAGGTGATTTGTTAGACTGTTAACTTGTGATCTTTCCATTTTCTTCATGTGTGTTTGTAGAGATATGAATTTCCCTCTTAGTACTGATTTCATGGCACCCCAGAGATTTTGGCAAGATGTTTCCTTGTTTTCATTTGTTTCCAGGTATATTTTAATCTCTGTTTTAATTTCCCTGTTGACCCAGGAGTTGTTTAGCATCAAGCTGTTCAGTGTCCATGTCTTTATGGGTTTTGGGGGAACTTTGTTGTTGTTGATATATTTTCTTATGCCACTGTGGTCTGAGAAGGTGCATGGCAGAATTTCAAAGTATGGAATTTGTTTATGCTTGATTTATGGCTGAGGATGTGGTCGATCTTAGAGTACCTTCCATGTGGTGATGAGTAGAACATATATTCCATGGTTGTTGGGTGGAATGTTCTGTAGGTATCAGTTAAGTCCATTTGGTCAAGTGTCATGTTGAGATTCTGGATCTCCTTGTTGACTTTTTGTCTTGATGATCTGCCTAGGGTTGTTAGTGGGGTGTTTAAGTCCTAGCTATGATCGTGTTAGAGTCAATATCTTTTTTTAGTTTATATAGAAGCTGCTTTATGAAAGTTTGTGCTCCTATAATGGGTGTGTATATGTTTAGGATGGATATTTCTTGTGGATAGGTTGAACCTTTTATCATTATGTAGTGACCTTCCATATCTTTTAAAATTTTTTATAGTTTAAATCGTATTTTGTCTAATATTAAGACTCTTGCTTTCTTTTGTGTTCCATTTGCCTGAAATTTTGTTTCCCAGCCTCTTATTTTGAGTCTGTGACTGTCCTTTCTGGTGAGATGAGTCTCTTAGAGACAATATATTGTTGCCTCATGATATTGTATCCATTTTGCCATTCTGTGTCTTTTCAGTGGTGCATTTAGTCCATTCCCATTCTAATTATAGAGATGTGAGAGTTTATCCCTGTCATAAGGTTCTTTTTTTTTTTGAGTTGGAGTCTCACTGCTGGAGTGCAGTGGCACACACACTCACAACCACCCCAGTGTTGATCTGCTGGGCTCCAGCAATCCTTCCGCCTCAGTCTTCCAAGTAGCCGAAACTACAGGTGTGCACTACCATGCTCAGCTAATTTTTGATTTTACTGTAGAGACAAGGTCTCACCAATTTGTCCGGGCTGGTCTTGAACCTGCGGGCTCAGGTAATTCACTTGCCTCGGCCTCCTAAAGTGCTGGGATGACAGGCTGAGCCACCGAGCCTGGCTGTCATAAGGTACTTATAGAGTTTGTTGTTGCTACTGCTGTTATTTATTTGTTGTCTTTCTTTTGATTTTTGGGTTGATTCATGTGTGTTTTCAATCTTTTTCCTGCAATCTTGGGAAGGGTGTTGATGTTCTTTTTTTCCTTTCTTCTGTGTCTAATACTTTCTTAAGTGTTTCTTGTAGAGCTGGCCTGGAGGCAACATAAATTCTTAGGGATTAAGTGTCTGAGAAGGATTTTAATTCTCCATTACTGATGAAACTTAGCTTAGCTTGGTAGTAATTTTTTTTTGAAATTGTTTATCTTTGAGAACTTGGGCTCCAAGCTCTCCTAGCCTGAAGTGTTTCTGTAGATAAGACTGCTGCTATTCTAATTGGTCTTCCCCAGTAGGTAGTCTTGCTGCCTTTAGGATTTTTTTTCTTTTATACCTACTTTGTGTAGGCGAATTACTATGTATCTAGGA
>CAUYQG010148520.1:0-21292 GCA_963574415.1 Tarsius wallacei
TCAATACATTAAATAAGCCATTCACCTATTGAAACAGTATGCCTTTTAAACATATAAAATCTCTAACAGAAATTGCAGTGTGAGCCGGGCTCGGTGGCTCAGCCTGTAAACCCGCGCCTGTGGGAGGCTGAGGTGAGTGGATTGCCTGAGCCCGCGGGTTCGAGACCCGCCTGGGCCAGTGAGACCTCATCTCTACAATAAATCAAAAAAATCAGCCGGGTGTGGTAGCGCATGCCTGTAGTTCCAGCTACTTGGAAGGCTGAGGTGGAAGGATCGCCGGAGCCCAGCAGGTCGAGGCTGCGGTGGCCGGGAGCGGCCACTGCACTCCAGTCTGGGCGACAGAGTGAGACTCCAACTCAAAAAAAAAAAAAAAGTGATACAAGTGACAGGACAGTACATGGAACTTAGTTCATTGTTTCTTAGCTTCTCAAGACAATACTGAGTGGGGCTCATTTGATCATTCTTTATGACTCACTACTATTTGGAATGTGAGATGACATTACACAACAGAATACATGGCAGGTCCCATTGGTTGGCAAGTTTTCTTTAACAATTTGTTTCAGGGCAACCTTAGTATTCCACACTAATCTTTAAAATGACCATTTAATTCGGGGTGACAAAGCATGCTATTGACTGTTCAGATCAATGTTTTGTTCACAGATCGCTTACCTTTATGAGAGACAAACACAAAGCTGTTGTTAGAAACAACAGTCTCTGGAAATTTGTGTTTTATCGATAACAGATGCCAAACTGTGTCTCTTGTGGTGGACGTTTAAAATGGAAGTATAAGCCTTATGAGGTGTACGGCGATAAAATGTCTCCCAGTTAAATTCTCCCTACAAAATGTTCTTACAGAGTAAAGCAGAATTTATAACCAAGTTTACTTGTTTGTATTTCATGCGATGTCATCCTAAGCCACCTAGAAAGGATGCTTTAGAACTCACTGACCATTTCGTCAACATCATGACTAGCAAGCATGAAACTATAATGTAAATTCAAGTCATGCAAGGCAAAACAGACATAGTTTTGTAAGCACCTTTTTGTTTGCAGAATTTTTGTACATCTGTTTGTTAAAAATATAAAAACAGGCTTTGTTTCTTAGAGCAATTTTATTTCACAGCAATCCTGAATAAAAGGTACGGAAATTCCCCATATTCTCCCTGCCTCCCTCACTACTAACATTACCCACCACAGTGGTTCGTTTGTTACAGCTGCTGAGCCCGCATAAACAGATCATCACCCAGAGTCTTCTGGTGAGTAAACCCTGATGGGTTTATACTTTAGGGGAATACCTGAATACACATGACAAGAGAAGTACGCAGAACTGGTCTTACTTCCTTCTGATTTTTTGAAACATGGAACATTGAACAATAACACCAAAATATAAAAATGCTACTGTTAGCATTCCTAGGACAGATATTCTATATATTCATATGCTATTATAATTTAGCCTGTAAGTGGGTGCTGCCTGCAAGTCTAAGTCAGTATCATATTGACTATTGGACAACTACAAGATATCTCAATCTTAGAAGCTATGAAATCAGAAGATGCATGCTGTGACCTTCATGTGGTGAATTTGCTGAGTGTTAGCCACATGACATGTGTAGAATGACATGTTCCTACCATGAGAGCATCATGCAGAATAGTTTCACTGCACTAAAAATTCTCTGTGCTCTACCTATTCAGTTCTCTCTTTCCTAAATTCCTGGCAACCACTGATCTTTTTTACTGTCTTCATAGTATTGCCTTTTTCAGAATGTCATATAATTGAAACCATACCATACATAGCCTTTCCAGATTGCCTTCCTTCTTTTGTAACTTGCATTTAAGTTTCCTTATTGTCTTTTCATGACTCGATAGCTCATTTTTTTTGTAGTGTTAAATAATATTCCCATGTCTAGTTATACCACAGTTATCCAACATATGTTGAAGTACATCTTGGTTACTTCCCACTTTTGGCAATTATGAGTAAAACTTCTAGAAACATCTAAATGAAGCTTTTTGTATGTACATAAGTTTTCTACTTCTTTGGGTTAATGTTAAAGAGTACAATTGCTGGATTGTATGCTAAGAGTATGTTTAGTGTGTAGAAACTGCCACACTGTCTTCCAAAGTGGTTGTACCATTTTGCATTTTCACCAGCAATGAATGAGAGTTCCTGTTGCCACATCCTGGCCAGCATTTGGTGTTATTGGTACAGTCTCTTTTAAAATATGAGATTTGGCAATCAAATTTATCATAACTGATTTTAGAAGTTATCAAGACAATCTGACTAGTGAGTTGTTGTTTTAATCTCTCTGACACTTTAATGTACAGCTCTTTAAAAGCTGTGAATTTTGTCCAATAATTCAATAGTCTTCAAAAGGAAAGTTGTTATGCTTTATTGCAGAAATATATTCTTTGTAATAGCTATAGGGGTGAATTTACCATATAATGATGTCATTGTTACAGCGAGCAACATCCATGGTAGTAATTTATCAGCATACTATTCATTCAAATAATGAGAATTAATTTATAACAATATTAATATTCATAGAACAATATTAATGTTATAATAATATAATGTCAACATAATGTTTTTATATATAATTTATATAGAAGATACAATATTGTATACCATTTATATATACTATAAATGAGAATTTATATATAACAAGTTTTCTGCTAGGCATTGGAGGTACAAGGATGTACAAAATTATTACAGTCTTTACTGGAGAAGACAGACTTTAATAAAAAAATTACACTAATGAGCTATACTTAAAAGTACAATAAGTTCCCGGAAGAATAATGCAGGAGGTGAAGAATATATATAACAAGGAAATCTGACCTAGTTTGACAGAGGGTGATATAAGGAAGGGGAGAAGGATGGATCAAGGTCAGGGGAAACTTCCCAGACAGAGTGATAATTGAGTTAAAATAAGAAGAATGAGAAATGGTTAAACAGTAGATGTTGTGATTGTCTACCCAGTTTCCCTCTTCACAGACCATGCCTCCATCCCTCCATTGCTGAGAGCAGTGGCTGCTAATAGCCCACAGCTGTGTCCTTCGCTAGACATTACCTCAGCAAACTGTATTGCTCAAGGCTACAGCTCCTTCATCTACCTGTGGCCAAAGGTAGATGTGAAAACACTAAGGCCCTGCCTCTTTATCTCTATTTGAGACAACTCCAAAGGGTTTTTCCCAGCTTCAGATCTTCCTCTAAGATAATCCTGTAAGGCCTCAGCTGCATCTGCATTGTAGATCAACTTCTCTCTGTGCCCAGTCCTGCTTCCTTTACTTCCTTGCAGTTGTACCTCCTGAAATCATTTCCTAATAAATTTTAGCACACAATCACCTGCCACCAAGTCTGTTTCCAGGTTGCCCTACTGAAGACAATTGATAGTTGTGGTCCTAGGAAGCAGAGACTAAAATGAAAATTTCTGGAGATGGGTCATTTCCCAGCTATATGGCAATGAGAATGCTTTTACTGGTGGTGGGTGGTGTATGAATTCCCCCTGGCATGTTGTAGTGGTACAATTATTAGAATTCTCACTTGTAGTAAACTGGAATTAGATACTTGTGGAAGGAGATGCACTGACAAATGTGTTATGCTTGGCTCTTGAGAGAGAATAGGGAAAACTATAAGGACTATGGCATTGGGTAACTAAGTTTCAGTGATTTGTCGGAAAGAGATTCTTATAAGCTCAGAGTGACCAATGATCAGACAACATTAAATAATGAAAACAAAAACAAAAAACAGAGAACCTAATCTTCCACAGCCAGGGGGCAAATAGATGAAGGATTTAATCATAAGAGTTGCAGATATTCAGAAAAGCCCTGGCAGGTTTCCTTACCAAGGTCAGGGCACTAATAAGGAAAGGAAACCCTGAGAATTGGGATCAGCGTATTTGGGAAGTCCAAAGTTGAGAATGTTGAATTCACAGATTCCCCTTACCTTTCTGGGCCTACAGAACTGGCCAATTACTCCTTGTTAGAAAAATAACTACCTCCAATCCATTCTCTTAAACCTACTTTTTCTTGAAGATCATGCCTAGGTCTCACATGAGGTAGACATTTTATAAGAAAATACTTATTCCTTATTTGAGTAAGGAATCCAAATTCTTTAAATCCAATAGAAGCTATTGCTATTTCTCATAATCAGACCAAAACAGAGGTCAAATCCCAGCATAACTTGATGAGATGTGCTGGGCCTGATCAGGGAAGAGAGGGACTAGATACCACTGGAAGAGCAGGATCTATTGCTAAGTACCAGTAAGAACTGGAAGAGTATGAATAGGAGAAGACTTTGATTGTGTTGTATTAAGGGGCAATCGGTTGATATGGAGCACTCTTCCATGACACAGAGTTTAACACACTAGCAAGTACTCTGAGAAGTTTAAAAATGTGATGTTTCACATTCAAAGTAGAGATGACTGAACTATCAGGACAGACAGAAGAAGAAGGAATCAAAGGCTTAGAAGGTACTACTGAGTAGATAAACCATGAAAGGTTAGAAAATCTACTTGCCTACTAAGTTCTGCAAAGCTACATCCCGTTTACCAAAGAGATAAACAATGTACTGTTGAGAGAGATGACAGGGCTTCATCAAGAAGCCTAGTAGTGTCTCTCCTCTATAGACCAGGTACAGAGAACTATGGAGGTGATTAATGGAACACTGTGACTTTAGGGGCAAGACAGATGGGCATGTAACCAGAATATTGTTTCATTCATACAAGTAAAAGAAATCAAGGATGGATAATCAGGAATTTGAATAGCTGCCAGATTCTGGACTTAGATGTTTCTCAACTATGGAATCCTTATAGTGAAGAAGACAGGTCTCTATCAGGAAGAACCCTACAACACCATGACAAACATATTTGGTAGTAGTGCCCCTACTGTTTACCAGAGTGATCTCTAGCCATTTGCTTAGGCAAGTATGCATTGAGAAAAGGGAAATAGCTATGCAGTTTTAGGATATGAGACACAGAGTCTAAATGGACATTGTTACCTAATGATACCTCAGCCTCCTATTTGAGTGGACACATACGGAAACTAGGTAATAAGTTATTCGCCCAGGTTCAAGTCACAGTGAGTCCACTGGGTTTTAAGACTCTCTTGAACTGTATTTTTATCGTCTTTGAATTTACAATTGGGATAGATATAGTTGGTGCTTGGCATAACCTTTGTATTGTTTTCTTGACCCAGGGTTGAGGGTGGGGTAAGGGGCACTGGACTTGCAAGTATAATGACTTGAAAGTGCCTCACTGTTCAAGAAAACTAGCAAATTAAAAACAATATCACATTTCAAGGGGATGAGCAGGGATAAATTAAAAAAATTTAAATAATGCAGGACTAATGTTCACTGTTATATCTTCATGTAGAGTCACTGTACTGGCCTCTACTAAGACTGGATGAATGATGATAGTTTATAGTGGACTACTGTAACTTCACCAAGTAGTAGATTCTAATGGCAGTTGCTGTGTTAGATAGGTATCAGAGTAGATAAACACAGCATGTGACACATGATGCAAGCCCATTATTTTCCATTCTATCAAAAAGAACGACCAAAATCCGACTAATGTCCCGATAGTTGGTTTTGAATCTGGAAAGAGAAAAATTAAAAACTTAGAGACCAAGAGAAATATGGATAGACCTTTGTGGTGGGCACAGTATGTGAAGATCTCTGAATCAAAGGTTAACCCACAAGAGGCACTAAACAACCAAAGCCTCCGATGTACTAATCACTTATTGTTCATGTGATTAGTTGACATCAGCCAGCCTCTACTGGCCACAATGCTGTCATAATGGGAACATAAATAAATAACTCATGATGGCAGAAATGATTGCTAAAGCCCAATAACATGGACTTTCACTCAGCATGATTTTGCTATGGCTTCCGCCAAGAGTCCAACTTGTAATACCATATGTGGTATGGCACATTTTCCCAAAGAAATGCCACTTACTAGAAAGTTGACTGCACTGGATCTCTCTCACCCATAAAGAGGCAGTGGTTTATTCTTTTTTTTTTTTAATTTTTTTTATTATGGTATTATGGGGTACAGTTAGGGGTTAGGCATACAAAATTGCTTCGTTCAGGCAAATTGGACTATATATATATATACTTTGAGTTTGGGCTTTCCTTTCCTACTGCAGGGCTGTGGCTAGCGTCACTATCTGCAGATTTCTGGAGATTTGATCTGCCAGTCCAGGACACTGCGACTTCTCCTTGGACCCAGAGAACCAAATGATAACAAATGACGTGCAGTTACAGTATATGATGATTGTCTATAGGTCTACTTACTTTATGTCAGTATTCTTACACAACAGAAGCTCTCAGTATGATATAGTGTCGGCATGGCATTTTAAATATGCTGCTGAGGTACTCGGTTGGAAATCATACCCTGTGAAGACAGGTGTAATTTTTCAGGACATGGTATTCACTGAAAATTAATGACCATTATAGTTCTGTATGTTCTTTTTTCTCTTTTTCTTTTCCTCTCCTCTTCTCCCCCTATCCTCTTCCTCCTCCTCCTCTTCTTTTTTCTTTAGAGAGACAGGGTCTCACTCTGTCACCCAGGTTGGAGTGCAGTGGTGTGACCATAGCTCACTGAAACCTCGAACTCCTGAGCTCAAGGGACCCTCCTGCCTCAGGCTTCTGAGTAACTGGGGCTATGGGTGCATGCTGCCGTGCCCAGCTAATTTCTGTATGCTCTTTATGCTATAATACTTGGGTCTTGGTACCAAAGGACAGAACTAGGAGTGGTATCATTTACCATTACCCACAATTTTCTCTAGGGCATTTGTAATTTCTGTTACCACAATTATAGGCTATGTGAGTCTAAAATCCTTGTTATCAAAATAGTAGTGTTTTCTACCTGGGGTCATAGTAAAGTCTCACTACATTTTAAGCTAGGTCTTTCATCTGGTCACTTTGATTTTCTTATGACAAGGGACCAGCAGTCAAGGAAGGAAGTCACCACTGAAAAAGGTAGTTGGCTCAGAGGGTCATTGCTGCCCAGTAGAGATGGGGTAGAATGTGTTTGAGCTCTGGTGATCTACTAAAATATCTTTTGATGCTGTGCTGTGCAGTTTTAATATTAAAGATACATGTGCAGGAGCTATTATCTGAGAAGGACATAGTAACCACTGGGATTCAGACTTCTCAGAGATAAGAGCCTAGGTTCTCCACCAACCAAACCACCACCTGGACCAACAGAGGGGCCAACCAAGGGTGAAGGCAATCTAAATGAGTGTCGGAGGAGAGGATAGTGAGGGTCAGTTATGGCCTTGAGATCAATGGCAGCAACATAGTGTGTTTCTGCTCACTTACTTCTACATTCCCCAGAAAATAAGACCAACCAGAACCTGAGAAAACTCTCCAAATGGGCAAGCTTCTTATAAGAAACAAGTGAATCTAGGGTTCTAGAGATACTGCATACTTCATTCACAATGCTCCTCCAGAGCCAATGCACCCTATCCCCAAGCTGTTGAAAATATCAAATGCTGATAGGTCACAGCTTAATCCCTCACTAGGAATCATACTTAGATACAGGAGCTGCAGTAATCAAGGTTATTTTCTTTCTCCGGGGACAGTTTCTAGCTACTGACAGTTGTGAGTACGTGAACGACTAGTTCATTTTTATGACTTGGACTAATCTGAAGGTCTATCCCAGTTTTAGAGTCTCTTTAGGTAAGTGGAAGTCTCAGTGGTAACCACATTGCAGGTCAGTGTCTCCTTTTTCCAGCCCCACCTTCTCTATTCCTTACAAGTGTAACCCCAAGAATGCTCCTCCATAAGCCTGGGGTCCTGATCTGATAGGATTGGTGTCTTTATAAGAGGAGTCACTAAGCAGCTCACGCTCTCACTGAACCCATGTGCCGAGGAAAAGCCATATGAGGTCATAAGGAGAAGAAGGCCATCTCCAAGCCAGGAAGGGGGTCTTTACCAGGAAGCAAAGCAGGTGGCATCTTGATCATTAACTTTTAGCCTTCAAAACTGTGAAAAACTAAATTTTTATTGTTTAAGTCAGCCAGTCTGTCATATTTTGTTATGGCAGGCTAAATGAAATAATACACCATCTTGTACTGTTTCTGGGGAATTCAGTCTAAGACACACACTAGAATGGCCAAGAGGCAGTTGGCTCTGTGAGTCCAGAGCTCAAGAGAAGACGTTAGATTGTAGAGTTATGGAAATAATTCTGGACCGTAGAACTCTGGCATAAGTTTTAAAGGAATAGACTTTAAAAGGTATATTTGAGACTCTGTTCTGGACCAAAGCATTCTGGCATGAATTTTAAAGGAATAGACTTTAAAAGGTATATTTGGGACTCTATTTAAAGAGAAAAGAAAGACCTACACATTTTAAAAAAGAAATGCTTTTCTCAGGAAAGTTTTTCTCTCAACAGTTTTAAAACTACCACAGTAAGACTTCCAAGGAATAGTTTTTGGCAATACAGAACATGCAGATTACTATTACCTTTTTTAGTGCACCAAGATGCTAGAGACAGATAAATACATTTGTCACTGAATCTAGCTTTAGCAAATGGCTTGATATGTGTTTAGTCCAATAGACAAAATAAAACAAATATTAGAATATTAATAGAAATGATGCAAAGTAATCAGGTCCCTTTTAACTGGGTTACCTAAAAACACCCATCTCTAGAACCCACCATCAATTGCGCCTTAAATGTACAGGAAGAGGAGGGAGCTAGACTAAAGTGGAGGGAGGAATTTAAAAGACAAATGAAATTGAAAATAAAAACAGATAAGGAGAGATTACAGAAAAAATAAGTTTAAAATTTTAAATAGGTCACATTGAAGATAAAACAAATGTTCTGTTATAAAGCATCTGTTCATAAATGAAGGAGAAACATTAAAACATTAAGACCATACATACACTGATGAGTTCTGGCAATAACACACACACACACACACACTCACAGACACACACACACACACTAGAACTCAATCCATCTTTCTTTCCCCTCTCATTGTAATGACTCTGCCCCAGAATATTTCAACATCTACTTTACTTTGAAGCAGAAACAAAGGGAACTGCTTTACCACTTTATTTTTATATTTCTGAAGATATAATCGAACACAGCATGGGTTTTTATGTATGCATAAAAATATTGTGCCCACAGCAACCCTCTAAGGAAACGGGTCCCCTAACAAAATTGGTGGTCAGAGTCTCTTTTGGCAGTAGGAAAGGACTTGAAATCCAAACCTCAGTTGCTGATTTTGCATTAGTTCATTCTAGAATCCAAACAGAGACGATCATTTCAGCGTTGATGAAAAAAATTAAGTTTTCTCCAAAGGACAAAAAAAAGTTCCTTTATACTTTTTCCATAGTGAATTCACATTATACTGAGCAGAAAGGATTGTAAAGAGGGTGTCTGGATTTTAAACAATGCTTTATTGTGTATAAAATTTTTCCTCCTCTTTAGAAAGCTCATTTTCCATGGACAAGGTAGTTTACCCTTGCAATTACGCCAAGTAATGGATATTAGGTTTAATAGTTTTCTACTTGCTCTGAGGTATAAGAATTGTTATATTCTCTTTTCCTGGGAGTTTTGTTTTCTCATTTCAGGGTGCAAAATATGTTACATTAAAATTTAGTTTCTAAGAAATACAGCTTTAATGGAAACTTGCTATTTTAGATATACTTAACTAATGTTTAGACAGAGGCACCTGCTTTCAGCACTTTTGATTTATCCATCTGTTAGGATGTGCCTTAAACCCAAAGCCACACACTTTGACTGTAAGATCCTTCAGAGTGAGGTCTGGGTTTTGTCAATCTCTCCCTAGAGCATAACACACCGATAGGCAGACAGTAGCTTCTTTTGCAATTAAAAGTGATTACATTTTTTAATCTCTAAAATTATTTATTTTCCAGTGTCTGATATAACATGTGACGAGAAAATATCCCACTCTGACTGGCCTTCTTTTTCTTCTGCATACTCTGGTGCGTTTTCTCCTGGGAGTTCTGAAATCATTCCAGAGTTAAACTTTAAGTAGCCTCAAGCTGTTTCCAGCTTTAAAAATATAGTTTATTTTCTTACTTTAATAAAATTAGTTCAACCCCAATCTATTCCATGATAATGAGTGCAGTATGAAATATTTATTGAACAGTTTATAAATGGATAGCAGCAGGCTAGATGACTTATTTAAAATGGAACTTTGCCATATTTTAAACTTATTGCATAACCAGAGAGGGTTCAGCATTATATATAAAACGTGTTTCTTTTTCATACAGCTGTTTGCTCATCCTGGGTATGGATATACATTTGTTTCCTAGGCTAGCATTACTTCAAATCAATTTATTCTCCACCAGGTGGTCACATCTTGAGGCATTTTTACCAGAAAATGAGTAAATGCATAGTGTCTGTCCTGAAAGCTCATCACCTCACCCTTGAAAGAAAAACTCCTGTGTATTCAAAATGGTCTTTCCCCATGATTACAGATAAAATTTCCCTAAAACATTTTATAAATGGAAATTGAAAGTGTTTTGTGTTTCTGAAGGGCCTTCAACTGCAGTGAGTTGGGGGTTGCTGGCCGTTTGTTTTGACACAGTGTATCTGTCAGCAAGCCACCTTCCAATCCATGTAGAGGGATCTTCCACTGGTTATCTAGGTCGCCTTGTTTACACAGGGATATAACTTCCCTCTGGCAAGGCTAACATATTCTTATGTTCCCTGCCAATAACATATTTGCTGGGAGTGGGGAAAAAATAAGGAGTAGATCTAAGTACACACAGGTATAGAAAGATTGCATAATTCCTGCTGAATATGGTGCTTAGATGAGACATTAGCTACCACATGACACAAACATGTCCCTTATACCACTGCTTCTCAAATGTCATCCATCCCTCATTTGCAGAAATAAATAAAAGTGCATTACATAATGATTTTGAGTCAAAAGTTTATTTTCGTAGACATTTGATGTGAAATAATAACAAAATGAACCACTAACTGACAACTCCCCAGCATGGAGAATATCACTGGTACTTCTCAGAGGACAAAGCAATAAGGGGGCTGGAAGACATTGAAATGGAATACTGAAATTAAAAACACTGGGGTAATTGGCTGTTCTTACTGCACTGGCATTATTGGGCAGTACCCCAAATTAAACAACAGTGCCCCTGAGATATGAAGCAAATTAGAAATCAGTCCTGCAACATGGAAGGGTTCCTTTAGTGTCTCAGAATTTCAAGTTTCCCTACTAACATTTAGTCTCCTGGAATATTGTTTGCTTTGTCTTTACTTTCTCATATTTGAAGTGTATCAAAACATTTCCATTATGGCCGACAACTTCATGCTTATAGACTTAATAAGTAAAACCACTTTCTAAATGGCCTTTTTAAAAAATGCTAAAATCTATTCCTCCAAAACTCCTTAACAACTTCTATCCTGATGTTAGAAAAAGTATCTTTGACAATGTCAGTATGTAGGTGAGATCTCCTAGGCTGACATCCTGTTTAAAGGACCAGGAAGATGTCAAAGACACTTTGGGGATTTGAGGCTCAATGTTGGAGAGGAGGGAATTGTTTATGAGGCACAATAATAAAGAATAATTTTTATTTTTAGGGATCAAACTCAAAAGAGAATATGGAATGAGATAGTTTAGCCAAAAATTGAAAAAAAAAATAATCTGTTCTGTTTTCTAGCCATATTTGTCCTAACTTCCTGCTCTGTGTGTCCCTGGGTTGTAGGACACATATCTTTGGCAGTAGAGAAACAGCAAGTACATCTTGGTCCTAACAAAATCCATTGCATGACTTGTCATAGATTTATATGGAAGCACTATACATATTTGACATATTTGGGACATTATCTGTGTTCCAACTTCTTTATTAGTTACGACACCTATGCTTTTTGGTTTAATTTTTAAAAATAACTATATGAAGGAGGCAGTGGCAAAAACTAAACCTCATAGGCAACGTATTCACAGATACATACCAATTAGGTGGTTGGAACATTTGAATCCAAGTTTCACCAGGAAATTTTATGGTGCCACCATTATTGTTTGTTGCTATTTTACTCAACTAATTAATAAATCTACAGTTCACAATTTTAGTGTTCTTACTTTGGTTTTCATTGATCTGAATGTGTGTTGCATACTGCTATAGTATCAAATGTTGTTGCTTAGTGAGTGCATCCTGAAAAAACAGTTGCAGGTTTTATCTAGTATATGGTTTTATGACCCTGTCTTTGAAGCAGCTACCTTGCTTCAGTTTTGTATTTTCATGGTAGCAACCCTACTTTGAAAGGGTTTGAAAAGCATTCAGAACCCTCAAACATGGAGGCAATCAATCAGTCATCTGCAAGTGATTGCTCTTATGACAATATGATGGTACAAGCCATAAATCTGTTCATGTAGAGAATAATCAATATTCAGAACACTAGACAAAGAACTTGTGAAAGAATATCATTAAAATTCTGCAGTGTCTGCCATGACTTTTAATATCCATGTCATGATTCTCTTTGAGCCTGGTCCTCCCTTTTTTTCTGGGTTGTGGGTGGACTCGTCAGGCACTGGGCCAGCATAAAAGGAATGAAGTAAACAGGTTCTAAGAGATCAAATTAAAGGCAACACAATTTACTGACGCTGCAGGGAATTGAAAGTCCAGGAGTCAGAGACCAGAGGAGAGGCAAGAAAAAAAAGTAAATTACTGTGCTAAAAATGGTTTAAAAATCTAAAAACCAGAAGACACAGATGGCGATAGTGGCAGGAGGAAGAACTGTGGAAAGAGAGGTGTTCGGGTTGTAACGAGTTAGACCTTGACTTTCAAAGTAAAAAGTCTGTATTCTAAACTTCTAAGTCTCTGAAAATTCTGGAGTAGCAAGAAATATCAGTGAGTCTGGCTCTGCCACAGAGTCCTGATCTGTTCCTCTCTCTTCTCAGCCCTTTCACAGGTTGATTTTCTTCAGATCTCTAACCACCCTTTTCTAACTCCACTCTTCACTTCCTTTGGGTTGTTTCCTTCTCCCTCACATGTACAGCTGCCCTGTTCTATAAAGACTCTCCAGTCTGTTCCTAGTCAAGATTTTTAAGTTCTAGACCTATATAGCTAATGCCCTACTAGACGTTTACATCTGGATACCCCACTAGCATCTTAAAATTGCAATAATACTTACTCTGAAACTATAGTCCTTTGTGCTTCTTTGCCATAACTGCAAGTAACACTGTCATTTTTTTCGATGCACCTCAGATTTATCCATTAGGATGTGCCTTAAATCCAAAACCATACGCCATATTCTATGGTCCCATAGAAAGAATATGCGGGTTCTTTCTCATGGACTAGCTTATGTTTTTCTGAGCCAGTTCTCCTTTTAAATTCCTTTTTGTAGTTCAGGAATCAGTCTTAGTGTTACATCTCATTTAAAGCATTTCTTTCACCACCTGTTATACTTAAACATTAAACTATTTATCTTTTTCTATGTATCTTACACATACTTCTAGCACCGCTTCATACTATATGCATATGCATCTGTTTGTAGGACCGTTTCTACCATTAGTCTTTAAATTCTTTTAAAAGCAAGAACTGTGTTTTATTTATTTAATGTTGATACTTTTGTTTTCAAATAAGAAAGATCTCAAGTAAAATAATAGCCTAGAGAGAGGGGGATGTATGCGTGTTTGGGGTGTGGGGTAGAAAGATGTACATTCATGCATATCCTTCAGAAATTCAAGAGAGGGAAATACAGCTTCTTGCATAGACAATTCAGACTTTCAGAACATTTTGTAAGAACTCTCTCTCCATTTCCGTCTTTATTTCCTTGCATTTCTTGGATGTTTTTGTCTCTGCTTAGCTTTATCCTCAATCAGACATCCCTCTTTGGAAGTGGTAAGATGTCTGTTGGTCTTACATAATCTTCACAACTTCGATGACAAAGGAAGAGAGTGGGCATTTCCTTCCAAATGTTTTCAGAGTAAATCCCATGCAGAGGTTCTGGTTGGTCATGGGCAGACTCAGCATCTACTCTTATAGCTAGGGTGTGAGTGCTGCATTATTTAATAGTTCATCTGGACTCCATGGATGGGGAGAGTGTCAGTTTCTCAAAGGAGGAGAAATTGAGCAAGTGACTAAAGGGAACTACACAAGGAAATAGAAAATATACTATGCACAAGGAACATGAGATAAATGATTTGCTGGATGAATGCACAATTGAATATAGATAAATTTTAGTCTCAAAAAGAGGCAAGTCGATTAGGAAATAACTAAGAAACAGGAAGGGAAAAGAGAAAGAAAAATATGTGCCTGGTAGTAATTATACTACTAAGTGTACATCCTATGAGTTGGACTTTTATTAATATTATTTTTAAATTCAATGGTTTTGGGTATATCACAAAGTTGTGTAGTCATTTCCACTGCCTAATTCCAGTATGCTTTTATCACCTGCAAGAGAAACAAACCCTGTACTCATTAGCAGTGCACATGTTTTCTACTGAGATCTTACAGTGCACACTTGTCTACACTCTACCAGCAAATGTTGGGTAGTGTACACAATGAGAGATCATTAATCAAAGTGTGTGAGGAAAATGGAATGTTGTGTTTGCTTGTGCTCTATTCCATACTAAAGCCCAAGAAACTTGATCATGAATGATTGCTTCTATAGAAATTTGACTAACTGTGGTAAAAATAAAGATATCTCCATTTCTCTTTTGAATACTGACTCAGTTTCTCCAGGATCTATTTTCCTGTACTTTGATGCATTTAGAGCGTATTTCTCTTTCTATTTCTCAGGGAAAATTTTTAAAAATTCAAAATGCATTTAAATTGCATGAAGATCAACCTTCGTTTTATGCACATCAGTTAATGAAATTAGCAAACACAATAATTTATTATTGCCCTATCACTAATAGCTATAGTTTTAGACACTGGATAAGTGTTCCAACAGATAAGCAGCTTCCATTGCTGATCTGCAGTGAAACATTGACAGTCATTCACAAGACCCAGAGTCTGTTTCTCTTGACACAAGTGTCACCATCTGGATGTTATTCCAGATTACTGTTGTCCACATGTTTCTGAGCTTTCCTCTTGGGAGAATGAAAGACAGCAAGCTCATTTTCACTAGGTTGCATTTACCACAGCTAAACTCAGGAACAAAGCAACTCCTGGAGAAATTAAATTATAGTTTGGAATACATAAAGAGAAGAAAAGAGAGATGAGAATTTCATTTTCAGCATTAACAAAAGCATTTTGTTTCAACATACAGAACAGGTCTCAATAGCAGAATAACTTAGCCATAGTTCTTTAGTTAATATTATATGTTCTCTTTCAAAAACTTGAGATGTCAAGATAGTGCAACAAGCACTACCTAAATGGTTGGAGGAACATGAATGTATCTGGTGCTACATAAAAAAGCAGGGTGATATATAACATAAGAGAGAGGACTTATTGTAGTGCTGCCGGTAAGTACCTGTGAGATCTTTGGCAAGCTACTTATTTCTTCTGGTTTCACTTGTAAAAGGGCACAGTCTTATGGAAGGAAAATTAGATTTTCCTGTGCTTTCCCAGAAGGCAGTCCAAAGATTAACAGGTGCATGTTTGTTGCTCATCATGTTTGCTGCTTTTATTTTAGGGTCACATGTAAAGAGAACTTTCTGAATAATTAGAATTGTTTAACAAAATAAAGACTTCTCAGACTTTAGATGTGTTTGAAGAGGATTGATATGGCTATCAAGCACATATAGAATAAATTTTACTGGAGAGGATAAAGTTTGAATAATGAATCTTAAAATCACTATTGAAAAATTTTACCTTTGAAATGATCACAGCCAATAATTATTAATGGAATGCCCATAAATATATAAATATGTTTTTCAGATGAAGGAGGGTCTTATGTTTTCATCAATGAGTTAGATGTTACTTGTGTCTACACAACAGTCATTCTCCCTCACAGTTCCCTGGAAAACAGAATCCCAGAATTCTTTAGATTCGGGGCAACCGAGAGTGTCAGCTTTATTTCTCTAAGACAATCACTTGTATTCCATGCCCCTTAGTGGTAACTGGCTTAGTAATGGGCATATGAGGGCATTTTGTCCAGTAAGAAATGAAGATAACTATTTCCCCCCACAAATTGAAGTGGACTCTAAAACAGTTCTTAGCTATTTATATCCTACACATAAAATCATCTCTGATGTTTTTAAACACCAGATTATCCAACATCTGCTGATTTCTTCCTCTGCTTGTGTCTATTTTTTTGTTGCATTAAAAAAATTATTTCATGCTTTCTGCTCTGAAAGTTACCTTTAAGTATATATGTGCCTCTCTACTTGTTCCTAGTTATTCTATGCTTTTCTTGCAGTTGTTCCTAGACAGAAATAGGAAGAGCACATGGAATTCAGTTCCATCTTGCTCAGTTTTAAGTAGTGACAGAAGTGCAGTCACATTTAAAATATTATGAAGATGAAGGTTATTAAAAAGATGAAGAGATGGTTAATAAGATGTCGACATAAAAGTGTCTGAAGTATAGAAGAATTAAATGACAACGTATTTGTTCCCTCATGAGAGTCAATTAAACTAGTATTTCAACAAGGCATTTTTGAAATGATTTCGGCTCAGAAATGGAGATGACCTTACTTAGGGTCACTTAGCTGGCATACCAGGAGAAGTGAACCTCTGCCTTTTAGAAAATGTTATATCTACTGCTCCATGTTATGCCCTTAGAGGATAACAACCTTATTTAAAGTTTGAGTTTAAAAATCATTGTTTCTTCTAAATTTTTTAATCAGTGCTATATTACACATGAGTGACAACGTTGTCAGCTGAACAGCCAAGAGCTGCTTATTTTTAAATATTTAGATCTCTTTGACAAGGCATTCCTGGAAGTTCCAGTCTACCTGACCATAGATTACTCTGACTTGTCATCTCCTGTTTAATTTAAATCTGTCTATACCTCAAGAAAAGGTATAGATATAGCACATAAATATGTAGTCATGCTTTTGCACAAAGGTAAACCCTAGGATATTTTATTATAAAACATCAATTGCTGATGACTATGTGTGTGTATATATATAAGTATAAAAGTAATACAGTGAAATGCTAGTGTTTTGTGTCTTTTTCTTTTCACAGAGCCTATCACAGTTCCTTGAACACTGTATTGTATATAGTCATCCACTGCATGAGGACCTTTCAATCAATGATGGATCACATATATGATGGTGGTCCCATAATATTATAATACCATATTTTACGGTATTTTTCCATGTGTAGATATGTTTAGATTCACAAATACTATAGCATTACTATTGCTTACAGTATTCTGTAGAGTCATCTACTATTGAGGTGTGTAGCCTAGAAGCAATAGGCTATGCCATTTAGAAAGTGGTTTTACTTATTAAGTCTATAAGCATGAAGTTGTCAGCCATAAAGGAATTGTTTTGATCCACTTCAAATATGAGCTCAAGGGATTAGATGCTGCTTTAAAGCAAGGTGCTAAGTAAGAGCTGGCTAAGTCCTGAATTTCCACACAGATGCTATTCCAAAATGTCAGGTTCAGCTACTATGAGACAACCAGAAAGCAGCCCTGCTCTCCCCAGCTAATTACCATTTTTTTCTGTTCCCATTCAAAGACTATCACTACCTGAAAAAAAGAAGAAAGAATGAACAGTTTAAAAAAAAATCACATCTTGGAAGATGCAATCTCAAGTGTAAAAAGACCTTAAAAAGAATGTAGGAAAAGTACTGCTCTGTACTTGGTAGGAATTGACAGTTTTCAATTTATTCTATAGCCTTACCCTTTTAGACAAAGATACAGCATAGGTAACAGTCGATTACAGATCATAACATAACCGCAATAAACAAATGCTTACAACACACTATATGCATTGACTTTTTCTTTTATTATGGAAATGTAACAGTTATTCTTCTCAAAGTGAAGAATGAGTTTGCAAGGGTTTGATTCTAAATATGTTTTGTTCCAGAAACAAAGGGCTCTATGGAAAGATATTAACAAGTCTTTCCTATGCTCCTCACTCTAGGCTTGTGCTGTTTACACTTTGCTAATATGTTTTTTAGCACTTAGAGTGGGAGTTCTGAAATAAAAGACTAGAAATCTTTAAAATTATAAGAGCAATACATACTTTTTTTTTTTTTGAATTGGTGTCACTTTCTATGCATCTTTTTTTTTTTTCATACTTTTAAGGAAAACTCAAACAAGCAGAAAGAAAAAAATTGCGAATATTTTGGTTTATAATGTGTCAATTTTTGTTTTTCCAAATATTTGTGGATGTTTGGTTTGAATATATAAAGGACCTTGTAATCTGCTTTCACTTACCTTATTGTCAATGCCTTCTTGTGTCTTGAAATATATTTTATGAAACTATATTAATGACAACTTTGCATGATATCATGTGAATATACCACAATTAATTTTACCAGTTTATTGCTAAGTATTTAGGTTCTTTACAGATTTTTATTATCATATATCAAAGCATTTTTGTGGATAAATCTCTGTACATGACCTTAAATTTTTTTTCTTATGTAAATTTCTAAGATTTTTTTGGAAGGTTTCTTGATACATATGCTTAATTGTCCTTGAAGATGATTTTAACCAATTTCAGATCTACATGTAGTTGATAGTATTATCATTTACAAACAACACTAATCTTCTTTAAAAAAACTGTTTTCATTTTAAAAGCAGTATATTTGCCTCTGTTCTTCCACTATTGTCTATTCATATACACATCCTTGGTTCTTAATTATTGGGGTATTATTAATATTCTGAGTTTACTTGGAAGAACACTTTATATTAAGATGCTAGATATTTTTGCCATTCATTGTGCAAGGATTTTTTTTTTTTTTAATGAGTCAGAGTCTTACTCTGTCATCCAGGCTTGAGTGCAGTGGCATGTTCATGGCCACTGCAGCCTCGACCTGCTGGGCTCAAGTAACCCTTCCACCTCAGCGTTCTAAGTAGCTGGAACTACAGGCATGTATCACCATGCTTAGCTAATTTTTTGATTTATTGTAGAGATGAGGTCTCGCCAAGTTGCCCAGGCTTGTCTCGAACCCTTGGGCTCAGACAATCTTCTCACTTCAGCATCCCAAAGTGCTGGGATTACAGGCATAAGCCACCACACCTGGCTTGTGCAAGGATTTTTAAACTAAGTTTTTATTTGTTCTTTATTTGTATTTATGAAGTATTTATTAAATAAATGTGTAATTCTAATTTATCATAATATTTTAAACTATATTTTCCATGATGGTATTCTTTGCTCTTTGTCACAAGCTTTCAACTAGATAGGTTACATTTATCTATTTTTGTTTACATTTATCCAGCTGCAATTTTAGTGTATGATGTGATGTAAGAACTTGTGTATATTAACACAAAAGTTCAAATCACAAATGACCCTGAAGAAATACAAAAGATTATCAGAGATTACTATGCTCACTTTATGGAAACAAACTTGATGACCTAAATAAAATGGAGGACTTTCTGACATCACACAACCTCCCCAAGAAGACACTGAGACACTAAATAGAACAATGACAACCAAGGAAATTGACTCCATCATAAGAAAACTACCTATAAGAAAAACCCTGGATCAGACAACTTTCTGCAGAATTCTACAAAACGTACAAGGAAGAGCTGATACCAATCCTATTGAAAGTATTCCAGGTAACTGAAAAAGATGGAATTCTCCCCAGATCATTTTACAAAGCTAACATCACACTGATACCCAAACCGGGTAATGATCCAACAAAAAAAGAGAACTACAGGCCAATATCTCTTATGAACATAGATGCAAAAATTCTCAGCAAGATTCTAACAAATTGAATCCAAAAATGCATCTCAAAAATCATCCACCACAACCAAGTAGACTTCATCCCCAGGATGCAGGGTTGGATCAACTTCCACAAGACCATAAATGTGAATAAACACATCACCAGATTTAAAAACAAGAACCATATGATTATATCATTAGATGCAGAAAAACTTTTGATAAAATCTAGCATCCCTTCTTGATAAAAACCCTCAAACAACTAGGTAGAGAAGGAACATAGTAAGTACCATCTACGATACATCCACAGCTAGCATATTGCTAAATGGACAGAAACTGGAAACATTTTCCCTGAAAACTGGAACACGACAAGGCTGCCTACCCTGATCCCTCTTGTTCAACATTGTGTTGGAAGTCCTAGCTAGAGAAATTAGATGAGAGAAGGAAATCAGGGGTATCTAAATTGGAAAATAAGAAGTCAAGTTATCCCCCTTTGCTGATGATATGATCCTATACCTTGAAAATCCAAGACAGTCTGTCAAAAACCTGCTTGCACTGATAAAGGACTTGCAAAAGACAGTTGCATTCTTATACACCAACAACAAACAGGCAGAGAACCAAATAAAAAGCACAATCCCATTCACAAGAGCAATAAAAGAAAAATAAATACCTCAGCATGTTCCTAACTAGAGAACTGAAAGACCTTTTCATGAGAACTGCAAAACACTGCTCAAAGAATCCAAATAAATGGAAAAATATTCCATGCTCATGGATAGCAAGAATCAACATTGTTAAGATGGCCATCCTACCAAAAGCAATCTACAGATTCAGTGCAATACCCATTAAATTACCAACATCATTCTTCCCAGACCTGGAAATGACAATACAGAAATTCATATGAAAACATAACCACAAATAGCCAAAACAAACCTTAGCAAAAGAACAAAGCAGGAGGTATCACACTTCCAGACTTCAAACTTTTCTATAAGACTACAATACTCAAAACAGTCTGGTATGGGTACAAGAACAGGCATACGGACCAATGGAACAAAATAGAGATTCCGGACAAAGCCTCAATTACTCAAAACTCACTTTTAACAAATCATCCAACAACAACCACTGGGGAGAGAAGAACCTATTCAGTAAATGGTGCTGGGAAAATTGGCTGATCACATGCAGAAGATTGAAACAGGACCTCTACTTATCACCATACAAAAAAATTAACTCTAAATGCATCAAAGACCTAAATGTAAAACCTCAAACTATAAGAATCTTAGAAAATGCAGAAGACACCCTTATGGAAATTGGAATGGGCAACCGATTCCTGATCAAGTCCCTAAGTGTCAATACCATAAGAGATAGATAGGTGGGACCTCATCACCTGATGAGCTTCTGCAAAGCAAAAGAAACTATCAAGAGAGTGGGAGACAGCCCACAGAATGGGAAAAATATTTGCCAACTGTATATCTGACAAAGGCCTAACATCTAGGATCTACAAGGAACTCAAACTTGCCAAAAGGAAAAAAAACAAACAGCCCCATTAAAAAGTGGGCAAAAGACATGAATAGACACTTCTCAAAAGAAG
>CAUYQG010148522.1:0-73726 GCA_963574415.1 Tarsius wallacei
CCTTGTCTTGTTCCTGTTTTCAGGGGAAATGGTTCCAGTTTTTGTCCATTTAGGAGTATGCTGGCTGTGGGTTTCTCATAGATGGCTTTTACTATTTTGAGGTATGTTCCCCATATGCCTAGTTGTTCGAGGGTTTTTATCAAGAAAGGATGCAGGATTTTGTCAAAGGCTTTTTCTGCATCTAATGATATAATCATGTGGTTTTTGTTCTGACATTTGTTGATGTATTTAATTACGTTTATGGTTTTACGAATGTTGAACCAGCCTTGCATCCCAGGGATGAAGCCTACTTGGTCATAATGGATGATTTTTGAGATGTGTTGTTGGATCCGGTTTGCTAGGATCTTGTTGAGAATTTTTGCGTCTATGTTTAGTACCACAAGATTAAGTTTCTCGAGGATAAGGACCAAATGGTTGTTACCTCTATTTTTCTCCACACTCCCATAGCACATCACCAAGTCTTGCACATAGTAGGTGCATAGTTTCTAATACTTAAATTTAAATTAATCCATTCCAAATCCAATACTTCATATGTCTTATGATTACGTTGGATAGGTGATTCATCACAAAGGCTATTTTACATATATATTTCTTCATCACAAGACTTATTTTGCACATTTCCCCTATATTCATACTAGTCTTGAACTCTTTCTATCTCCCTTCATCTTTTTTTTTTAATTTAGGAAGTATTGATTGAGTGCTTGCTATATGCTGGGTATTATGAGAGTTACTGATGAAAAACATATGAAAACACATTGCTGGTGCCCTGAAGTAAACAATTATAAAAGAATTCATTATCATCATGGGTCAAATCAAATTTCTTCATGATGTCAAATACAAATAAAAGATCCTATTCATAGTTTTGGTCTTTTCTTTCTGTGGTCTATATTTAATTATGTCATCCTCTTCCTTACTTTTATCTATATGGAGATTATGCCCAGGTGTTATCTTTACCTCTGACTTCTCCCAGGTCCCAGTTATTTCATCATACTGTGACAAGCCCTGGCTCATCACCTGAGATGAGTCCCCATTGCTCAATGCTTCAGTTATAAGGAAGGTCACTCACTGTGCTTCACAGGAAGTTTTAGAGCCTTTGATTAGAGTAACTTTGAACTGGGACTTTAAAATGAAATGTGAAGTGTGAAAATGAATGTAATGCAGAGTTTTAGACTATGGGCTATGAAAACAGACTGCTTGGGTTCAGATCCTAGTTCTGTCAATTCTTAACTAAATTATTCAGACAAGTTACTTGACCTTTCTGTGTCTAATTTTCCCATCTTTTCATTGGAGTTCATGAAAGTGCTAACCTCATAGGGCTATTGTGAGTAATAAATGGACTATGGTAGGCAAACCCGATGCTATATGGCACATTGTAATAGTTGTGTATTAACCTTTTTTGTCTTACGCAGGCTATGCATATTACACATAGGTCAGATTCTCACTTGAGCTACACATTGTTCTACTGCCTCTTGTTCTTCATCTGCTGAGTTCTATCCACCTTATTCAAAGAAGGATCCTTTGGTGGCCTACTTCAAGTGTACACTTGAATAAGAAAATGATATTTTATTATTAATTATTCCCACTTCTTTTTTTTTTTTTTTTTTTTTTTTTGCACAAAGGTGCGTTTAAAGAGATCTAATTTGGGAGCATACTGCAACAGACCATGTTATGGCGATATGAGGCATTAACCAAGGCAGAGAGAACCTTCAATATTAGTTTTCACAAAAGAAGCAGCCAGTTATAAAAACTAAACAGCAGGTAATAAAGGGCCTAGCACACCCTCCAAATTCTCAGCCTTGTCCAACAAACATATTTTTAAAAAGCTCGACGTCACTAATTATCAGAGTAATGCAAATTAAAATCATAGTGGGATATCATCTTATACCAGTTAGAATTATTAAAAAGACAAATAATAACAGAAGTTGGTGAGGATATGGAGAAAAGGGAACACTTATACACTGTTGACAAGAATGCAAATTAGCACAACCACTCTGAAGATTTCTCAAATAGCGAAAAATAGAACAACTATGGGTAGATACTCCCACTATTGAGTATCTACCCAAAGGAAAACAAATCACTACACCAAAAATATACCTGTACCTTTATGTTTATCACAGCACTGATAACAATAGCCAAGATATGGAATCAATCAAAGCATTCATCAGTGAATGATTGGATAAAGAAAATGTGGTATATATACACAATGGTATACTATTCAGTCATAAAAAAAGAATGAATTTATGTCTTTTGCAGAACATGGATGGAACTGAAGATCACCATCTTAAGTGAAACGACTCAAACAGAAAGACAAATACTGCATGCTCTTTTTTTTTATTACTGGGAGTTAAATATTGTGCACATATGCACATAGACTATGGAATGACATTGGAAACTTGGGAGGGTGGGGAGTGGGATTGGAGTGGATGATGATAAATTGCTTAATGGGTATAATGCACTTTATTCTGGTGATGGATATACTAAAAGCCCAAACTTTATCACTCTACTGTATAGCCATGCAACAAAACTGCTCCTATACTCCTTAATTTATGTTTAAAAAATACATAAAAAGAATTTTCAGCCTTATTTGCTAGCATCATACCATTCTTTAGCTATCTACTACTGGATTTGCACCATTGCATATTTCCTTGTTGCAGTGATCCATCGCCCTCTCTCTCTCTCTCTCTCTCTCTCTCTCTCTCTCTCTCTCTCTCTCTCTCTCTCTCTCTCCCCCCTCACCTCTCACCCTACCCCCACCCCAATGTATAGGTGTTTCTTTAGCCTTCCAAATTGGGCCTGCTCTCATTCCTATTTCCTTGCCCTCCGTTTATTTCCATTATGTGATCACTACCTTACTCCTGCACCTGTTCTAACCAGGTATTACCCTTGGGACTTTTTGTTAAATGCTCTCATTATTCTGCTGTTTCAGAATATTCTATTTTAGTTCTCTTCATAAGAATGTGAAGGGAAACTAAATGATCTAATTCACCATCCACTCACTTGAGGATCTGGAAATCGGCCCAGAAACATTCTCCATAGTACAGACTCGTGCCCAGAGACTAAATCTTTTCTAGACCACACACTAGGGCTGAACTTGCCCTACTTAGCTGTCTAGCTACAAAAAGATTCCTGGATGCTTACTCTACACTTTGAGCTGCAGAAGACCATGTGGAACCTGCAGTGCAACACTATGGAATCAAGTTGCCTAGCACAGAAGCTAAGCCCTCTTCTCTAAAAGAGGAAGCTTGGGAAGATTCCCAGGATAAATGAACAACTTCTGAATTTGTAGGAAATCTAATACGCAAAGTGAGTCTTTGTTCTATGCTTCTTCTGCTTGGCAGTCCTCTAGAATACAACTTAATAGAAGCAGCAAGTATGTTAATCAATGATATTTTCCAGAAATTGAACTTAAAGGTCACTTCAGCTTCTGAGCAAGTGGAAGTGAAACTGAATAATGGTCTGACTATTTTATGGGAAAATATTTTTCGAATGCTTTTCTTGGTATTGTTTCAAATTAGTCTATTTCCATAATTGTCCCTTTCGCTTATGAGTACTCATCAATATATTTTGTATTAATAATAATTTAGAAAACCCTATCTCACAGAAAGTGAAATTTTTGAGAGGGGATAAATAAGAAATACTTGGAATATTTTCTAAATAAGCACAAATAATCATTTATTGATTTCTAAATAATCACCCTATAATGTTCAAATTAAGATTATTAAATATTTTCTTATGGTTGCAGATAGATTGGTATAAAATGTTTCTTTTATTTCTTCATATGCAGAGGAAAAAGCTTTTCTTCATATATGTGTGTGTATATATTACATAAATGTTTATATATATGGTATTTTTTATTCAATGAGTCCTTAAGGATAATTTTGTTAAAGCAAGTCAAGAGAAGGAAACATTTTAAAGACTAAAAAAAGAGTCAATTTAATTCAAGGTTTAGTTTTGTTTTATTTTGTATTCCTTTTTAAATAAATTTTCTTACTCCACATGGGTTTTTATTATTTACTATAATGAACAAATATTTGTACATCTGCTGGTTTGTCCCTCCATGAGATTATTAGGAAATGAGATAAATAATATTGTTTTTCTAAGTATTTTACAGAGGAGAGTGTCCTTTTTCAAATGTTTACTTTTAGCCGGGCTCGGTGGCTCACCCTGTAATCCCAGCGCTTTGGGAGGCTGAGGTGAGTGGATTGCCTGAGCCCGCGGGTTCGAGACCCACCTGGGCAAGTTGGCGAGACCTCATCTCTACAATAAATCAAAAAATTAGCCAGGCATGGTAGTGCACACCTATAGTTCTGGCTACTTGGAAGGCTGATGGAAGGATCGCCGGAACTCCTGGGCTCAAGTAATTCCCCTGCCTCAGCCTCCCAAAGTGTTGGGATTAGAGGCATGAGCCACTAAGCCAGGTCCCATAGTCCAGGATTAAAGACAATTAGGGAAGATGAGAAAATTCTAGGGCTATCTTGTGAGTTCTAGTTTTGGGGGCCCCATCATTCCTTGGTTGCTCCTGACTGTTTCTCTAGCTCCATCATAGTTGCTGTCTCGTCCTCCCATTAATTGTTTTTTTGTCCATGGTTCTGTTCTTTTTCTCTCTGCAGACTTTTCTCACTGATCCACTCACTTTTCTCATTTCAATTGTTATTTAAATGGGAGCTACACACACATTATTAACCCTGACCTCTCTCTCGGTCTTCATGCTTTTCTAGGCAAGCCCTTCTACAGCAATTGATCATTCACTAAACATGCAATTTAAGTTCTTATTGTGATTTCACCACATGCCTTCTTCTATTGTGGTTGTGATTTTTTACACTATGATTTGGGAAAAAGGAAGTATACTTTGAAGTCACAACCACCATTATTTTATCTATTATTTGAGAAAATTTGGGAAGTTGTTTAATTCTACCAGCCTTGGTGTACCTGTATATTATGATGGTGGTAAATGACAGTTTTGTAGCCAAAATGCAGGCGAGTCTTGAATGAGAATACATAAACAATCAATTCCAGTTCCTGATGTCATTGATATTTAATAAATCAACACAAGTATTGTCTTCTCACCTATATAGATTAAACATGCTCTACTGGTTGCAGAGACTTGAAATGTTAGGGTATGGAATTTGGATTTTATTCCGTAGGCAATAGAGAGCCATTGAAAGTTTTTGAATCATGAATTAACCCAATAATTAGTGCCTAGGAAGATGAACATAAAAATAATTTTCAAGGAGTCAAATTGAAAGAGTCTTTCATAGGTGTGATGAGGGATAAGCTAATGCAATGACAATGAAAATAGAAAAGAGTACCAGATAAACTATAAGACAAAACTATAAGGCATATTAAAAGATAAAGTGTAAGTAGAGTTTTGAGAGCTGAAATTAATATCCTGAGTCATATGTAGCATCAGCAAAAATATTATTTTGTTTAAATTAATAATGAAATAGATACTTCAGAATTTTTTCCATTTTAGAGAGAATCAGGAAGACATAGAATGATTATCTTTTTCTCAAAGATATCTGAAATAAGTCTCGTAGGTGGCAATATTGACTTAATTTTTTTAAAGTGTTAGATATAACAATGAGTTTTTTAACCTCTGTACCATTGAGCTAATAAGCTATGAAAATGTTCTAAGTAGTCTGTTTTGCTTCTTCATTATCAGTTCATTTTAGCTTTAAGTTGTCTTCATTCAAAAGAATGTTAAGAGTAAAAATCCTGTGTGAAAGTAGCAGACAACCTGTTAGTGTTCAGAAAACAGTATTTCTGAAGTTCAATTTTGCTGTCTAAATATATTGAATTAGTACATATCTACTACAGAATTTTGGAATTCCTCAATCAAAGTATATTTTGTTAAGATTTGTTTAACAGAACTTGTATCTGCTTTTGTTTGTTTGTTTTATTTAATTTCAGTCTTGGAAATAATCAGAGTAGTAGCCTGACAGACTGTCAGTCTCAGAACATCTGTTTAAGAAAATAATAATGATGACATAATTTTTGTCTAATTTGGCTTATAGGCTTATGGTATTCAGAATTAAAAAAACAACCTAAGAGACTATCTAGTTTATTAGTTTTAAAGAGAGGACTGAGGATGAGCTGATGTGAATTCCTTCTTCCCGCCCTGTTTACAGCCCTCCACTCTTCCTTCTCCCTCTCCTTGCTTTCTTTCTTTCCATTAACATGCATTTAAAAGAACCATATATTTTAAGATCGGTGCTAAGCATTCAGGATGAAGTAGCTCCAGATGTAAGTCATTCAAAATCTATGTCTATAAGACACTAGTTGTAGTGTTCTCAGAGGCACACAGCTGAGTGAGCACAGAACTGAGATTACATCTGACGTCTCTTCACTGCTAGAAGGATAAACTTTCTTACTGATGTTGACAACTCACATAGAAAAGAAACTTGGTATGTTCTACCACAATTGCTGACACTTAGACCCAGGCAGGGTGTCAACTAATAGTGACATCTTGATGAGCATTTTCTTTTTTTGAGTTGAAGTTTCACTCTGTCACCCAGGTCAGAGTGCAGTGGCATGTTCACTGCCACTGCAGCCTCAACCTGCTGGGTTCAGGTGATACTTCTGCCTCAGCCTTCCAAGTAGCTGGAACCACAGGCGTGCAACACTATGCCAGCTAATTTTTTGATTTATTGTAGAGAAGAGGTCTAAGTTGTCCAGGCTGGTTTTATTAATTTCACAGATTGGAAATAATCAGAGTAGATGCCTGACAGACTACAGCGCCTGAGTTCAGGCATTCCACTTGTCTCTGCATCCCAAAGTGCTGGGATTACAGGCATGAGCCACCATGCCCAGCATGATGAGCATTTTCAGAAGAACACATTAGTTTTCTGACATTAGTTACCTGACATTCAAGGTTCTATTCTGCTATGATCACCAAAATCTATAAAACTGCCCTTAACACAATCTCTACCTAAATACTATTTTTTATTTTTTAAATTGTGCATTTATAAATGTGTGCCATTTATTAGCACTATTAAATTTTCTATTTATCTATTTATCCACTTATATATACACATACATGGCATATATACATATATGCCTATTATATAGTACCAATCCTATCATGTATATATAATTGTATACACTGTATTATATATTGTATATAATTAAATATGCTATACATACATGATTACATGTTACATAAAGCTATATCCAATAGGGTATAGTTTTTTTAATATATTATAGGTGAAAGGGTCCACTAAGGTGAGTTGGGTCAGTGCGGTGCCGATGACATGGGAATAGTGCAAGATTATAACAAGGAAGAAAGTAGAAAGAAGTAAAATTTATTATTCACCTTTCACAGATTGGAAAGGGGGCTGACATTCAGAGGCAAGTGTGGCATTGAAGGGCCAAGAACTGGGTATATTTAAGGGCCTTTGGGGCCATTAGTCTTGGAGAAATGTCTAGGGCTGCTGGTCTTTAATGTTGATTGTAGCCACATGAGTCTTGGATCTTGATGTCACCAGACATTAGTGTCTCATGCCCTCAGGTGATGGGCTAGATGGGAGGAGACAAGAGGAGGGGACTTTTCTGCAAGAGACTTGTTAGACGTTTGCAGTCCACAAACTCCTTGACCAAAAGGTTGTCTTATGATCATTTATATGACTTCGGGCAGCCAAGGGGTGATCTTTGATCTTCCGCTTTGACAAGAAACCTGAAAGTTTCCTAGAGATTAATATGATAAGTCGGGCTCGGTGGCTCAGCCTGTAATCCTGCGCTTTGGGAGGCTGAGGTGAGTGGATTGCCTGAGCCCGCAGGTTCGAGACCTGCCTGGGCAACTTGGCGAGACCTCATCTCTACAATAATTCAAAAAATTGGCCGGGGGTGGTAGCGCACGCCTGTAGTTCTAGCTACTTGGAAGGCTGAGGTGGAAGGATCGCCGGAGTCCAGCAGGTTGAGGCTGTAGTGGCCGGGAGTGGCCACTGCACTCTAGTCTGGGCGACAGAGTGAGACTCCAACTCAATAATAATAATAATAATAATAATAATAGGTTAAACCATGAATTGAAAGGTTGGGCTGTTGGGCTGTGCTGGTCTTGCATCTGATGGAGATTTGCCGAGGGGATGGAGTAGACTGCCAGCTTGGCCTGCAGTAGAATGTCTGAATGCTTCCTAAAACCTTCCTATTGGAAATGTATCAATCTATGTCTAACCTGTGCTAGATTGAAAACGTGTCAGTCTAAGTAAAAATGGCTATGCTGAGGCAAAATGTGAACTAAGTTTATTGTAAGTTTCTCAGGGTCCCTCCTTTCCTTAGGTTGAACACGTTACATGATAGGCAAAAGGTCATAACAACGTTTTGCAGTTATTAAATAAATTTTTTAAAAATTCAATTAAAATCAGAATATTGGAGCAAAAGAAGGAAATCGTATTGTCCTATGTAAACTAGTTTTTAGAATTATAGTACATAACATGAATGCACACAATCAAATGTTGTTATTGTTGTTGTTTTTTCCCATGTATAACACTTATCCTTTGAAACTTCCTGTTTTCTAGCCCAGGTCCTCCATTATAATGTGAACTCTATTAGGGCACCATCTTATTACTATGTGATGATAAATACATGATAGATCCTCAGTGGGTAAGTATTAAAGGAATGATTTTTGTATAGAATGAATATTTATGAAGTACCCTTTGACTTAGAACAGTCAGGAAGATTCTTCTAGACAATTGTAAAGTGTGAAGTCAAGACAGTGATTTGCTTTCTTTGTCTTATTTGAGTACCCTTGGACTTATATTGCTCTTACCTATTAATTTTACTATAAGTTAATCTTTCAAGAAACATTACCCAGGAATAAGTTTGTTTTGAAGACAACTAGCACTCATGCACTCATTTGTAAAAAGAGGCTTTTAATAGGTAATAAGCTATTTTAAAATAAAAATAGGTCATACATAAACATTGCTAAAAAGTTAAATAGTACTTGCTGTTAAACACTGCTTGTATACCTTGATCCAATAGACTGTAGAAAGTCTGAAGTTCTCTTGGGGCTGGTGTCTAACTGTACCTCCTCCAAGGCCCCCAAATATTAAGTAATGGGTTAATGCGTAGACTGTGGGCAGAGATGAGCTCTTTCTCACATACTTGTTGTCTTTAAAAAAAAAAAAAAGAAAAAGAATCACAGGCTAACTACTTTTGCCTTTAGGCCTGATAAGAAAAGTATAAAATGCACTTGGAAAGTTAAGGTAGAAGGATCTCCTGAGCCCTGTAGGTCGTGACTGCTGTGCCCATGAGTGTGCCACTGCACTCCAGCCTGGGCAACAGAGTGAAACCCCAACTCATACACACATACAAAACTATAAAATGCTATCAAACAGCTCAATTATAGTGCAATTATAGTCTAAAATAAATGTCCTTATTAAAAATATTCATAGTGACAGTATAAAATGCAGCCACCGGTATTTTGTTTGTAGCTCTTTGTCTGTGGGAGGTAAGGAATTATCTAAAATGTTTCCACTTTCCATTTATCATCTGAGTGTGAACAAAGAGAAAGATAACATTTTTACACAATATCATACTTTCTTGATGTAGTCACCTTTAATAATAGAAACCAAAAGAAACATTTCCCAATGTATTCTTCATAATTCTACCAGGAAGCAGATGTGCGGTCTTATTTTTCTTTTAAATCATGTATTCATTTATTGCATTATATCTTTCAGTTGTGGATATTTTCCTGTAGAGGGAAATTCTATCCTTCCTGGAATAATAATTCTCCAAGTTTTAAATGTTTTTTTTTTTTTTTAACTGGTGAGTTGATGTGAAAGCATACTCTCTCTTCTTAAATGTATTGGTTTTTTGATTGTATCTTTATACAGATAGACCTTGAATGCTTATAATATTTCCTCAAGATATTTCTGTGTTATAATAATAATAAATCAAGATAATTTTAGGGAAGAAACTACATTCTTACTAGTACACACACAAAAAATGAATAACCGACAATAGTATCAGCTTCACAGAAAATTATATCATTCAAAGCTAAAAATTTATAATAACACAACTACCTGTCTTTCTAGTGCTCTCACTTCTTTTCTTCGTTCATGCTGAAAAGCTTTATGTCTCCTTCAGAACATCTTCACACTTACAGTTCTCTGTATTTCCAGAGACTCCCAATGTCACTTCTCCGTATATACTACCAAGACATTTGGATGAGGCATTTCAAGCAAAAATTTTCCACCTATTATAACTTTTCACATCTTAACATTTTGATGTGGTTGGTAAACATCCCTACCTAATGTTCATAATCTCATTTGGGTTTTATGATTTTCATATGCATTTCAGTTCACCTGTGTCTAATGAACTACCTGCTGGTTCACCAGCCACCTTTACCAGTGATATTTCTGTAATTCATTTGTGTTGATTTCAGGACATTGTTTCAGCTAAATCTTGACAAATTTGATAACTTATATTCGCATTCACCGTCTGTACACCATCATTCAGATAATGATTCTGATCAGTTCCTTTGGCCATAATGCATTATCACCTCCTGTACAAAAACCTTTAACTTATGTTTCATTATCCACTTTATATTCTCTTAGCCCTCAAACACACAATGTCCAAAATAAAATAGAAATTTTTATTATCTTTTCCTTTACTGACCTTCTTAACCTCTTTTTCTTTATTTCTGTCATCATTCATCACACAACTAGCAATCTGAACTTTACACATCTATCATCTCTAACATGATATAGAGCCAGTGGTATGGGCCTAGTCAGTCTGGGTTCCCTACATGATTCTGTCATGAACAAGCGTGTCGCCTCATACAGCTTGTTTTATCTCTCTATGCTTTAGTTTGAACATCTGTGAATAAAGCAATGAGAGTATTTAACTAAAAAATTGCTATGGGGATTGAGTTGATATGTGTTCACAACTTAGAGTAATGTCTAGTCCTTAGTAATCCCTCGTAAATGTTAGCTACTATTATTATCACTTTCCTTTGCTCTGCCTTTCCAGTTAGTTCAGCAAGTCTTCTTAAAATTTTCCTCCTTTCCATCATCATTGCCAATACTATGATTCAAATCTTCAGGATCTTTTCCCTGAACTATTTTAATAGTCTTCTAAGTCATATTCCTGTCCTCATTTTACCATAAGCCCTAACTAAGGATATTACATTTAAGAACTTTTACCATGGTTAGGAACACTTCATTTGGTGAGACAGAGGTCTTATGGAAAAATATATAATTTAAGCAAAACTGAAAATGTTGTTATTATATGTGTTTATATGCATGCATGTATGAATATATGTATGTGAATATGTATGAATATGTGTATGTGAATGAGATACAGTAGTAAACAAAAGTGAGAGCAAAGCCATTCCAATCAAATTAGATCCTTATGGTTGTTAAACCTGCTCATGTCATTAACTATCTTCCTTGATTAAAAATTGCCGAAGCATGTTATATACTCAGGCATACATTTATATAATTTTGTTAAGAATACATATGTCCTTTGGAAGTATGTGAACCCATCTGCATATCTCTTGCTTCTTGTTTTTAGCATCTTCTCCAAATATTTCTATGAGAGCCTGACCTTTCCAAATAGTTTGCAATGTTTAAGATATGTACTGTTTTTTATCTGTCATATCTTTTCTCCATGAATTGAGACTTCTTACACCATGCTCTTGCTCCTTTATTATAGGTGATGGGTGTCAGGAATAGTTGATGTCCTTTTTTTAAAGGAATTGACCCAAAATGGGTTTAAATGTATATATTGTAAAACTTTTTAAAAATTGGTGTATATATATATATATATATACCAATATTCATACATACTCACATATATATATATATGGATCAAGATGTTGAAAAATCATAGGTGATGAAACCATTGTGGGTGAAACATCATAGGTGATGAAACCATTGTGGGTAAGGCATTCTTTTCTCCTGATAATATAATCTTTAATAAAGAGGCTGCCCTGTTTGGACATCTCTGGTGTGATTCACTCCCTACTACAGTGATGGCAGAATCAAGTGTAAACACCTTACCTTGTCAAACTTGGGTTGCAATCTAATTTTGCAGCTTAGACAATGCTTATCTTAGCCACATGAACCTATTACATCATCTCATTTCTCATGCTACATCATATGTGTCTTTTGAAACATTACCTACTCTCAAACTCTAGCTTAAATAACATCTCTACTATGAATATTTTTTGATTCCATTCCATTCTCTTCTCATCTTAGTCAAAGGTTTTTTCTTAATTCATATTTTTATCTCTTGTATAACACTTACATCTAGCCCACATTATAACTCTGTGTATGCATGTTTTATTTATCTAAGTTTATTATTACTTGCTTGAGTAAAGACCGCATTTTATTCACCAGCTACAAATACAAGGGAGTTGAATCTTACACAGGTTCTAAATGCTAAAACCAATATTTAGAGTTAAAATTTCATACTGTCAAAATTATCTGGAAAAGATTCTGAAGTAATTCATGCAGTATTTATGTGCCACTTTAAGGGCTGACATTCAGTCTTTCAATACAGTACAACACTGAAAGTTGTTCTTCTGTATTGTGTCAAGTCACTTTCTTCACTTCAGCACCAGATGAAGTAGCTTGTAATTAAAGACTGTGTTGTACCAAAAAAAAAAAAAACATTTTTATTTAAACAGGAAAATCAAGTGCCACTTGGGGGGAGGTTCAGACTAACTGTGAGAACTGAGAATGACTAAGGGAATTTCATTTTCTTTTCATATGTGTGTGTGTGTGTATATATATATATGTATATACATATACATATATATATATATATATTTTTTTTTTTTTAAGATAGGTGGTCCAAAAATTCTGTCAGCTTGGCTTTCAGGAAATTTGGTTGCTAAAGTTAGTAGATAAATGCATATATAGATAGATACCTGCAGATAGAAATATAAGTTTGGGTTTTTTTTTTAAAGCAAAAACTTGTTTCTTTCTTTTAAAAAAATTTTTTAAAATTTTTTCTAGAGATAACGTCTCTCTATGTTGCCTAGGCTGGCCTTGAACTCCTGGACTCAAGCAGTCTTTCCACCTTGGCCTCCCAAAGTGCTAGGATTTCAGGCATGAACCATTATGCCCAGCAAAAAACAAACAAAAAAGCTAGTTTAAATAGCTAGTTTAAATCCAGCATGGTAGGTCATCATATAATTATATGATGTAGTGGCTCAGTTCAGGTTATTATTCAGCCAAGGTTTCCACATAGAAACATTATTAAAAGGGCAGACTCTTGCTCAAATAGACTTTCATTCAAACCCATGTTCTGCTACTGACCGACTGTAAAAAGACCTGAAGCACTAGCTTAACCTTTCTGAGCATCAATTTTATTTCAATCTTGTTGGTATTAAAAACAAACAAACAAACAAGCAAAAACAAAACAAAAACTACCCAAAATACTTTGAAAGTGATGTGTAGGGCTTACTTCATAGTAAACATCCCAAATATTTGGTTATAAATGTTATTGATGGCTCCATTTACAAAATAAATATTTGTAATACATAGTGAAAGTTCCTTGTTAGGATGGGATTCTGTAACTTTACTCAATTACGTTTATATTTGAAAGATTGGCAGAAATGACTTTTCTGTACTGTTTTTGAAAGGCATTCAGACATGAAATGCTTGGTTATTTACTTGAATCAGGATTGAAACAGTTGGCTAGTTGAAGGTGATTCTGGGAATGAGAAGAAGGGAGCTTCTGAATGACTGAGGCCGGATTTCTGAATTGAGTCTTTCAGAAATAAGAGACTTTTTTGCCCATTTTCCATGAATTTATGTTTTTCATAGTAAATTGCCTTGGATCAAATACATTTTAAGTCACATCTCTCATTTTATTCATCTTTTTAAATGCATTTTTAAATGTTTTCTCACTCTTCTTTTTATCTTTCTATTGGACCCTTGACTTTTTTTCCATTTTCCCATCATGCTTATTGCTTTCAAAGTCTTTTATTTTCAGATTTCACTCTAATCTTTAAAGTATTATATATCCTCTTATGACTTTGAAAATTTACCTTACATTTCACTGTTCACTCTGTGACAAGCACTGCATTCTTTGATTTATAAGAGTTTTCTTACTGAATTCTCTTTGATTTATTGTGTGGTGAATGATACTATTTTCTACTTTCACAGGTGAGAAGTCTATCTTAGAAGGATTAAATAACTGGTCCAGGTTTCTTCCTACTAAGTTGTGAAGGTGGAACGTGGACCCAGGCAGATAGATTTTAGAGAACTCTCAACTACTACACAAACATTCGCTCACTTTCTTGAAGAGGCACTTTCAAAGTCTGCCTTTTATTCTTTGTTTTGTATTTTTTCCTATCCTTCTATATGTTTTAGATTTCTGTTTGCTTCTTTTGCAGTTTCACTTATTTTCATTTCGTCTGTCTCTTCCCTATAAAATGTAAATTAATATTCAGAATATGTTGCTTTTCTCTCTCCTGTTCTACGTACCACATCCTTGTCTTTCCTTGTCATTAGCTTACCACTTTGGATGTCCTCAACTTCTAAACCTCTGCTCTATGACATTCAATTGCTGACTTAGTTCCTTTACTTCTGTCTTCCAAAGAGTCTGAACATTTTAAATGTTGTTTTCCTTTCAGTCAGTTCCAAGATGATGTTTGCCTCTGTTAAGTGTATTTCCTCTCAGCTACTGGAACCTTCTGTTCTGCAGATTGCTTCTTGGTACAATTTGGGAAGATGTTGCCAAGTTTCTTTTTGTGCATTTGCTTGTTTCTCTGTTCCTGGAAACTTGACTGAGCGTTCGCTCCTTTCCACATTTTTCCTCAGGTTTTTCCCACCCACTTAGTACACCTCTGCCATATTGTTTTCTCTTCACTTGCTGCTCCACTCCACTGCCCCTTCAGAGAATCCTTTTTTTCTGAATGCTTATATCCATGTGAAACTTCCACTGTCTTTTTGCCATTGTGGCAAGAGTTGTATTTCAATGAGCTATGATATGTCATTCTGTGAAAACAAATGTCTGCACAATCTGGAAACTTAAGCAACTTAGTTTTGTTTTTATTATTTTTTATCTTATCTGTTGTATTTGCTTCTTTCGTTTTTCTTTTATAATAGTTGTGCTTTTATAACTTCCAAGAAACTCGTGATGAGGATGTGGTTTTATACAATAATCACTGTTTTGTTAACTTTAAGTGTTTATGGGTGCAAGAAATACAGTACTATGAAACAACCATGGGATGGACAGTCAAAAGAGGCAGGTCTTTGCTGTTGTTGATCTTTCTTGTCTGCTTGACTTTGGCTTCTCAGTTAACCCCTCTGACTCTCAGCTTTGTTATTTATAAAATGGAGGATGAACGATATCTAACTTCAGAAGTGAGGTTCAAATGGGATGAAAAACACACACATATTTTACAAACTGGAAACAGCTACAAAATAGATACTGATTATTTTTATATTCACTCTCAAAGCACAGAGATGGAAAATCTGATTAAAGTGAAAATTTCCTTTATCCAGAGATTTTTATTGTATATCAGAAGTTTCTTAAAATACAGAAATCTGTACTTTGGGTTTTAATTAAAAAATAATAATTCTGTGCAATACTTTGAATATTTGAGGTTTTAAGACAGGTGGGTGACATATCTGTTTTGTTGACCCAAATATCAGAATCCAAAAAGAATGCCTGTGTGGGTAGTTCACAATTTCTTCCTATGATAGGATGGGTATTACAGAGTGATTCATAGAGAAAACATAGATTGGTCTATATGCACATGGAACGGCATGTTATTATGGATGAAGTTTCTCCTTTGCTTCCTTCTATGAAAACCCAACTCACTCCCACAGGGATGAAGATTTCAAAGTCTTATATCAACCCACATATCTAATTGTATAAGCAATTCATTTACATTTCAATATGTAAAAATAATGAGTGGGAGCAGTGAATCAAGCCTGTATTTCCTGTACACTGGGACGCTGACCTGGGAGGATTGCTCGAGCCCAGGAATTCAAGACCAGACTACGAAACATAGCAAGATCTGATCTCTACAAAAAAAAATCAAAAAATTAGCCAAGTGTCATGGTGTGTGCCTGTAGTTCCATCTACTCAGGAGGCTGAGGTGGGAGGGTTGCTTGAGCCCAGAAGGTTGAGGCCGAGGTGAGCCATGATCACACCACTGTACTTTGGCCTGAATGACAGAGTAATACCCTGACTTCAAAAGTAAAACAAAGTGAAAATTTAAAAAATAAAATACCAATTTGTAAGCCAACACAAAGAATCACTGGAAACCATGTTAAAAAGGCCAATTATTTCATTTTATTTAGTTTCCTTCTGGACTCAGCTGAATTAATTTGCCATTTCAGGTAATTAATTAATAAAATCCATAGTCTGAACAAAATATGGAACATAAAGCTAAAATTTTCCATCCTTTTGAAAATTTAGTTGAATTATTATAATTCCAATATTCCCTTTTCATGCTGTTGATTGTGTAGTCTTCTGGAATATGGTAGATATCTATGTTGTCAAGTTGCTTGTATTTTATTCATAGTGTTAGACTGGTATTATCTGTTTCCCAGGACAGTGCCTTCTTCCATACCATGTGAACAGATGTATTACTTGAATTTTTATACTTCTCTTCCTAACTTTAAGGTTGACATCTTTTCTGCTTCATTACATTATTCTCCATAAACCTCTCCTCCTGGTATCAGTTTAAAAAAACAAACAAACAAAAAAAAAAAAAAACCTCTTTTCACCAGAGTATTTATATCTTTTGCTTGTTTATAGACAGATTATTTGCCCATCAACTTGTTCAGCCAAGCTGTGCTTGTTTAGTGCTTTAATCTTTCACCATAAATTATTCTTCTCTGCATCTTAAACATTCTTCTATCATGCCTCTGAACTACTTCCAGCTTTACTGCACCTTCTGGATAATGAGGTGCCCAGGTCTGAACACCAGGTGCAGTCCCACCAGTCCTATCTAGGAGGGTCCTATTACCTCCAGTGCTGCTGTGATGTCTTCTTGTTCCCTGAGGTACTCATTAGAGAGATGATGCCTGTCTCTACAGGCAGAGAGTTAAGCACGACTGCATTACCCTCATTCTCCTGAAACTGCCCTCTGGTTAATTCTTTTTCCAGAATGGAAATCTCAATCTCACTTTTTCTCTCACTATGACCCTGTCTCTCTTGTTCCTTATTGTTTTTATTTTACTCATCTTGCCTGACTCAGATCTCATTTATGTTTTTCTTTATCTTGTTTTTCTTTATCTTGTTCTGGCTCAGTATCTTCCCAGTCCTACAGTTTCATGCTTGTGCTAATAGCAATCTCTGCCACTCTGATTGTATATTCAACTTCTTTTGCACCTCAATGGTACAAGATATATTTATTTTCTTATATTTACCTAATGTCTTACCTTTTTGTTTTCTATCAAATCAGTAAGTAGTTTGGCATTCTGCTGTTTGGCTTGAAGTATCAGAGAATTGAACTATAAATTATTTTAAATATAACTCTTTGAAACTTTATAAAATGACACAGTTCCATTTTTATACGTAAGTTATATAATTTGGAAAGAGATATGATAGATATTTCTGGAATAGCTTCTGTATAAATTATGGCTTGTGCATCTTGAAACTAGTTGGTCATTTGTTTTTCCTTTCTTCACTCCTTTCTTTCTTGTCTTTCCTGGTTCCCTCCTCCAATCACATAATGGTTACTGAAATCTACCATCTGCAGGGCAGTGTGAAGGAAAGAATACAGCACCTGTGTTCTATGCCCTGCTGTCAAAGTGATTAGCTCTGTAGCTACATCAGATCACTTACATACTGTCACTTGTGTTCTCATCCATAGCAGGAGTGGAGTTGAGCAACATTATAATTGCATAAAAATAAAACAGCGTTTTTAAACTTATAAATTATAAGGCTAGCGAGACCAGGCGCCATGGCTCAGGCTTGTAATCCCAGCACTTTGGGAGGCCAAGGTGAGAGGATTGCCTGAACCCATGGTTTCAAGACTAGCCTGGGCAACTTGGTGAAACCTCGTCTCTACAATAAATCAAAAACTTAGCTGGGTGTGGTGGCATATGCCTGTAGTTTCAGCTACTTGGAAAGCTGAGATGGAATGATCGCCTGAGCCCAGCTGGTTGAGGCTGTGGTAGCCGTGAGCGTTCCACTGCACTCCAGCCTGGGTGACAAAGTGAGATTTTAACTTAGGAAAATAAAAAAGAAGAAGAAGAAGGCTAATGAGAGATAAAGCCAAAATAAAGTTTTGGGAAAGATTGAGGATGTTGAAAACTTGAAAAGTTTGTCTCTCTGGTATATAAAACAACAAATGGCTCCCCATTGCCTACCAAATTAATTTTATCAATACACCTTCAGAGTGTAAATGTGGTTTGTATATGACTGGAGGATTGAAGTGATAGCAAATGAAAAAGAAGCTAGGAAAATAATGTAATAGTCCATGAACCAGATAATAAAGACAGATAAGAATTAGATTTAGAGGAAATTTGAGTCTGGCTCTATAGATTTGTTGGAACCAATTTAGAAATCAGTGGCTGGTCAAAAATGATTAGTTTGAATATTATCACCTGAAGTGTTTTTATGATGAATCCAGTTTCCTGATTACCTCTCTGTGACTTGCTGGAATGGAATATTTGAAGATAATGACCTGTAAACTGTAATTTTAACAATCTCTTCAATTGCTTTATATTTCTACACCCGGTTACAAATTTTTAAGCTGAAAAAAGCAGTCATTGTCAAAATAAGTGAATATCAGGGTCTTAGATAGGTAGGAGAAGGAAGGACAGCCAAAGAGGGTTAAGGGATTGAGGGAGTTGGATCCCCCAGACAGAGACAAGTAGCCAAGGCAGATAAAGAGAGTGGTGTGGTTGACAAAGCAGGTGGACACTATAGACATAGTTGGTGGGAAGGGGTGAAAGAAGCTAAAGTAAGGAATTTCTGATAGAGCTAGAAATTCTTATCTTAGTGGAACAGAAAAAATCCTGAGTAATGATACAAATTGGTGTGCTTTGGGTAATAAAAGTGAAAACTTGAGAACTGAATGTTGTGAGAGAAAGAGCTATATCTAGCCAGTGGGGCCTTTGTTGGTTTATTTGTTTGGTTTTGTTTTCCTCAAACAATGGTGATGCATGGACAGTTGTAAATTGGTGCATTGCATTTACTTATAAATCTTGGAAAACGTAAATAAAAGGGAAATGAAAGATTATCTTGCAACGTCATGCAAAAGCTCAGACCTCAGAGCATTCCACTGAGCACAACCAGACAATGTACACAGGGCCTGGATAATGGTCAAACTGTGGAGAAGGGCACATAAAGTGTCCAGTGGGGCACTGTTTAGTAATAGCACACTGTTAATTTGTGGAATTATTTTTTCAGAATGTATTACTAATTGGGGAAATGAATTAGAAATCTTTCGGTTAATTTTTTGAAAATAATCAGAATCTTTCATACAAGTTATTTTCATTACTCTATGCCAGAATTTCAGCATCAACATCAAAATTGTTACCCTGTTCTAGGTTGTTAATATAATTTATCCATTTACTGCCACATTTTAAATATTGACTTTATCTCAGCAAATAAGGATAAACTTTTATTCTTATAAAAAGAACAAACTGAATAAAAGCCTACATTTTTAAAAACTCTTACTTAAAAAATAGGCTTGTGTTAGGGATAGTGAGAGTTTCTATATTTCAAAGTGGCATTTATTCCAGAAGTATGTCAGCCTCTCTGCACAGTAAGCGTCTGTGTTTATAAAGAGTGAAATAAACCATTATGCAAACACACTTCCATTTGGGAACTGTAGTGCCAAGTGTTAATGACATCATTATCCCAAACAACATGAGCTTAGAACCATTACTTTTTTGTGATATATTTCTTGTGATAATTTTTATAAAGTGTCTGTACTCTATAAGGTATTCATATGGCATAGTTATTTTAGTCTATTATCTGTTATGCTAATAACTTTTTAATAAGCAGGTTGGTTCTTATTAAAAGCAAAGTTTTTTTATAAAGAAATATCTATTTCTTAGTCTTTGTGAATTATTTGTGTTTGGTCTCTGTATTGCATGAATATAGATGACTTATAGGTGATGACTTTCAGGGAAAATGTAAACAATTCATTAGAGTATGGAGTTGGGTCAAAAATTAGTATGCAGTCTTAAAATTTTCCAATATTGAATGAAAACTTAGTCAAGACCATAGATCTTAACAAGATACTTATTCTTCTCACGAGCAATTTTTGGTCTTTTCTCGTATACTATGGAACATCCAAGTATTCCTTTAAGCTCTAGAATCAAGCTCTAGCATTCTATGAAATACATTAAAGTTAAAAATGACATTATTAAGAATCACTTATCTTACAACATAAGATATACTAAAGCCTTATTTTGTCTACGTGTAACATTTCTAAACTAAGATTATACACACACACACACACACATATATGTGTGTGTAAGAAATAGTTGATAAGAACTACCAATTTTCAAAAGAAAAATCAAAATAATCGATAAGTCCTTATAAATTTGAACTTAAAAGTGTATTAGGTAATAAAGGAAATTGTAAAGTGTCATATATCATACTGTTTTTCATATTTTCAATTGCTCAACCTTTAATTTTTGTTTGCCTTAATGAGAAGCAAGGGCTGTATACTTGTTGCTTTATGATAAGTGATTATCCTGACAATATTAGACATTTTAATAATTTGCATTCTGTTGAAGAGATAACCTCCATCAGAAACAAATGAATATCTAAAGTAAAATAAAACATACATACCTGTAAATATGATATTCTTAAAAGATAAATAAGCTATAATTATTTTATACATTCTCAAATGATAAATTTGTTTTACAGGCACTAAATGTATAAAAGAATCATTCACAAAATGTCTTTAATTAACACCATAATCTGGGTCTGTTCTCTGACTTGTCTATAACTTAAGATTTGTGTACTCTTGTATGTTAGTCCCTTGTTGGAAATACATTAAGTTTCAGTATGAACAAGTGTTATTAGGGGTTTAATATGTACCCATGGAAAAGAAAATAGCTAATTGACCCATAAGGGAGATTAAAACTAAGACCATATCCTCAGAAGCACTAAGCTCTAATGGACAAAGTAACTCGTTTCCAAGTGATCCAGTGCACAGAAAGATATATATTTTGCTTATTTTTATATTTTACCAATATCTTTTTAAATTACAAGAGAAAATAAAAAGCATTTTAATTCTGCTAGTGTGTTTGGGGTGAAGTACACTAATAGTATTGTCTTACTTTGGGAAACATCTTTTTGAAATCAGATAGATTGACTGAAATGTATAAATATGGGATAAAGAAAATATAAAAAAATTAATTGTAGAATCCAGATGTGCATATATGGATGCCTTCTGTAGAATTTAACATTTCTGTAGGTGTGAAATTTTTTATAATAAAATTTTTGAAAAATTTGCAACATAAGAAAGGTGATTGCATCATTTGAAAGCAATCAATCTGCAAAAGCATGGAGATGCCAGTAATAACATGACACAATTCTTTATAAGTAGAAAGACAAGCTATACTTTATTTGAAAAATAAGTTCTTTTAAAAATAAGTACATTTGCGCTTTAGCTAAATTATTTTCCAATTTATGCATTTTTTAAAAAAAGTTTTACTCTTTCCTCTAGGTTATGTGTTCAAACCTAATTATCTTTTATGTTTGTCTGTTATTTAGGACCAACCTAAAGTTATCGCCTTGTGTTGTAATTTAGTCAATGAGCTTATTCAGTTTTATGATTCTCTCTGGTATATTTACAAAGTGCACTTTATACTGCACTTCTAGTTTCTTATAAACAAGGAAACAATCTGTACTACTGTTATTTCAAATCATTGCCGTCCTGACCATTACTTCATTTGCAATAAAAATCACTAACTGTGCAAGTGCATTTCATACATGCTCATTTCCAAGGTGTTAATAAGTAAATGTCTGGTCAACCTTAGTGTGGAGAAACTGGCAGACCCCCCACATGGTAGTATTTTTGTGAAGTTTGATGGGATACCAAGAGTGCACCTCTCTGCACATTCCCCCGAGATTCCCTTCCATGAGAACTTCAATGTGTTGCTCCCTCTTTTTTAAAATAAATATTTAAGAATTCTATTAAAAGGTAAACATTATAAGCCACTATAAGTCATTAATACATGAGTTTTAATTAATGTATGTCCTAAGAAAATGGTGCATAGGAAGAGTTTAGAACTTAGGAATTCTCTGTTGTCTATAACATCTGAACATTCCTTAGTTCAGCATGCACAGGGGATATGATAGCTTCGAGGTTAAGGGAGTCAGGAGCAAGCAGTAAGCCAATGTGTGCAGAAAAAAAATAGATAAGCATTTCTGTGATGGTTAATTTTATGCATCAACTTGACTGGGCCACGGAGTGCCCAGATATATGTTCAGACATTATTCTGAGTGTGTTTGTGAGGTTGCTCTAGATGAGATTCACATTTGAATTGGTAAACTGAGTAAAACAGATTACTTTCCTGAACGTGAATAGGTTCCATCCATTCAGTTGAAGAGCTAACAAAGAGCCTGACCCTCCAAGAGTAGGAGTAAATTTGCTCCTTCCTGACTTCCTTGGGTGAGGATATTATTTATTTTTCTGCCTTTGGACTTGAACTGAAACATTAACTTTTCCTGACTTTGGAATCTGAAAGTGTTCAGACTGGAATGATACTAATGGCTCTCCTGTTTTTTTAAGTCTTCAGACTTGGACTGGAACTACACCATTGGCTTTCCTGGTTTGTATGTAGGCCTTTGAACATAGACTGGAACTAAACTATTGGTTTTCTTGGATCTTCGGCTTTCCAAATGCAGATCTTGGGGCTTAGTAGCCTTCATAATTATGTGAGCCAATTCCCTACAATAAATCTCTCTCTCCTCTATCTAGATAAAACATAAATTCTCCTATTAGTTTTGTTACTCTGACAAATTCTAATACAATTTCTTTGGGTCAATGTGATAGCAGGAGACGTAACAATCTGCATGTCAGTTTGCCAGGGAAAACTTTGGATAATCTATGTCTATACCACATGCAATGTTCACTCTAAGGAGATTTTAGCATGTAAATGATGATTTGGTCTCTTCTATATAACCTTATTGATTCATTATAACAAATACAGTGTAAAGTCATTATAATTGTTTGTCTGTTAGTCATAAAAAGTTTATTGAAAGCCGGGCTCGGTGGCTCAGCCTGTAATCCCGCGCCTTTGGGAGGCTGAGGTGAGAGGATTGCCTGAGCCCGCGGGTTCGAGACTCACCTGGGCAGGCGAGACCTCATCTCTACAATAGATCAAAAAATTAGCCAGGCATGGTAGCACGCGCCTGTAATTCCAGCTACCTGGAAGGCTGAGGCGGAAGGATCGCCGGAGCCCAGCAGGTCGAGGCTACGGTGGCCAGGAGCGGCCACTGCACTCCAGTCTGGGTGACAGAGTGAGACTCCAACTCAAAAAAAAAAAAAGTTTATTGAATAACATAGGTTTGAACTGTGTGAGTAGACATATATGCAAATTTTTTCAACCAAACTGATATAGTATTTTTGGTAGGCAAAACCCACCTATATGGAGGGCTGACTTTTCATATAGGCAAATTCAGTAGGACTGCAGAAGTATGCGCAGATTTTGGCATATGGGAGTTGGAAGGGGATCCTAGAACCAATCCCTGGCATAGACTCAGGGACAATTGTATATTATAATGTTGCCCCTGGGTTAGAAATCACTTATGAATAGTTACTTACCTTTCTCAGGGTTGGCAACGATAGCATTCCTGTGATTGCTTGATTTGAACATGTCAAAGTATCCCAATTTCTGAGCTACTAGACTTGACTGACTTGTATTAGTGCCTACTTTCTCTTTAGTTCCAAAGCTAGATATTGACAGTTATGCTAGGGCTCTATACTATTTTATTTGTTTTATAGTATTAAAAAAATGTACTTTGGAAGCAACAAGTAATTGGTCAATTTCTAATCCTGAAAAATGTTTGTGTTTGTTTCCTAATATATCCTTTTTTGATAGACATTATTTTGATGAGATTTTCAATCTATATTTGAAGACATATTTCTGGTACATAATCTTAGTAATGCCCTGCTATTATTAAGTTATTACTAGCTGTACCAAAAATCTGCACCATATGCTCTGTTAATGTTGTACTGTTTCACTTTTTACCAGGCATAATTAATAACTCTCAATTTCCCTTTACTATAAGACTGTGATTAATTTATTATGCATTTACCCAGCCTGAGATCATTTTTATCCTGGCTAACTTGTCTTCTTCCACAACCCAGGCATAGTATTGTCCTCAAGTTATAAACTATCCAGTTTTTGGCAAAACAATGTTGTCTTTTGACGAGCAAATCATTAACTCAATGACCTGAGATAAAATGTAATTGTGAATATTGATATCTCTTTCACTTGCTTGTGGTTGACAATGATCTTTTCACATTCAACTTTAGCCAATTTTAATAATCAATAAGAGATATTCAGCCATTACTTATTTACACATTGCAGTAAAATTTGTCTAACAAGTGGTTAAAATAATCAAAACCAAAAATCAAATAGTATACACTCTGGATAAACAAATACTTTCCTACAAGTAAAGGTGTAAAATAAAATATAAAAACAAAACAAGGAAGAAATTGAAGTGAAAATACATGGTAAATAAATCAAAAAGAGACAGAAAATTGTAAAAGGATCATGAAGTCAATTATTATGAAATAAAAATAATTGTTACATTTTATTTATGCAGCCACAGAAACCATAAGATGTGAACCCTCGTTATAACTAGAAAGTAAAGAAAGCATCTTAGGGCTATCATACAATTGTAAGAAGGGTTCTTGACAAACAGATTTTGTAATTTTTTTTCATTATTTTCATCAAAGTAAGGTGAAAAAAATTTCTATTCTTTATACGAACAGACTAAAATGGAAATTTATAATAGGAATTTTAAAATCCCTTCTAGCATGAAAGCTTAAGATTGTATAGAACCTCCAGGTCAATATGGTAAACCTAATAGGAAATATTAATGCAAAAAGCTGCATGGGTACAAGATGCCTTGAGGATATCAGAGGAACAGAATTGAAATAAACTGATAAATGATCTAAAAATCATATACTTTGGTCATCACATACATACATGCACACACTCTCATGCAATCAATTATGAAGGTCAATTTAACTAATATAGAAATATATTATTGTCTAATAATTTCTTCTGGTTAAGAACTATATACTTTATGGAACTTATTTAAAAATTAATCTAATATTGCTTGCTAAGAAAATTACACTGGTTTTGTTTGCTTGTTTGCTTTTTTTTAATTTGGGGATTAAAAAGAATTTCCAGAAATTTTTTATATCCATATGAACTTGGAGTTCACCTGGTTTATATTGAAGACTTCCAAAGTAAAGAATGAAAGACGAAAAGACAGACTATATAGAACCAAAACAAGGAAAGAGATCATGAACAATCTTCTTGAATAGCAATACATTATTTTCTCTACTCAGTTATATAGAGTTTCAGCAGCAATTTCTTTTTACATAGCTTTACTTGACCATCAGTCTCAGTAATATCAGATAATCTCTCTAATTATTTATGAGGTGTGTGTGTATGTGTGTGTGTGTGGCAGGTAACAGTGCTATTTAAATATTTGTTATTTTTCTTTTATTAATTTATTTACATTTTAAAGATGTGGGTACAATTCAGAATTAGGTGCATAAGTGGTCATTGTACAGGTGAAGTTTAGGCCTCCCATTGGTCCTCCTCACTTCACCTGGTTTGGGATCAGGTATCCTTATTGATGTTATGTGCCCCCCGCCTCCTCTGGCAGTATCCCTCTAAAATATTTATACTGCTTAGTATTTGAGGAACTTTCAGGTGGTTTTAAGTTTTTAAATGGGTTAAACTTTTAATTGGGTTCAAATTGTTTTAAAACTTTAAATATTATTTTGTTTGTACAACATTTACAATGAAAGGAATTAACAGGAAACACGAAATAACTCCGTCCAACACAGAGGGAAGTCAAGGTAAAGGAATGTCATCTTTGAATTATTTCCAGTGGCTTAATCATAGGACCACAATAAGAACAATGTTATACCAAGGCTTACCTCCCAGATTAACTTATACATACACTTGGATAACCTAACATAGAAAAGCATCAATGACTGTAATCTTCTGGCTGTACATTTAGCAAAAGTTGGAAAATATAGAAGCATAAAACAAAATGAATGTTAAGATTCAAGCAGTGGATTCAAGCAGTAACAATATTTCCAAGGTCTTTCAGGTCTTAGTCCCAGAGCAGCTCAGCAATTTTTCATCATACCTCTAGGACAACAAACCAATACCAAAAATAATTATTATTTAAGAGTTAAGGCCAGACAACTTAAGTATTGATGTCCTGACAACTTAAATTGAACCAAAAATAAAATTAATATTGTATTTTGTTCTTAAATTCCTTACTAGTACTTGCTAATAGGGTGTGTATGCATGTTGGGCACAACACAACTTCTCAAACCTTGGAATCAGATCGGACACTGAGAGCCTCATTACCTGTTCCATGTGGACTTTCAAGGAGTAATTGCTTTTTGTCACACCACTAGCTGAGAACCCACCTTCACACAGTTATGACACTCTCAAAAGGAATGTAACACTCTCTAATGTTGAAACTGTGAAATACCGTGCCTAATAGTTTGTACAATGTCTGACAGATATTGAACATTGTTGTGTTTACCCTGTGTTATTAAAACATCCCACAGTATGCTCAATGAGTTCAGTGCATTATTTCAGAACACTTTGGCACACAGTTTTGGAATCATAAGTTCAGACTATTAGATGCTGATGTAACTCACAATCCCTGAATGTTAAAATTGAAAAGCTTCAGCCACAGTAAAAGTAACGGAAGCACTGTAAAGCATGTATAAAAGTTCAATATATTATTCTTTAATATCTGTGTTTCCTAGTTTTTCTCAGTCCATTTATAGCAAATATTTCCCAAGATTCACAGTATCACCAACACCGTGACTTCAGAAATTTGACGTTAGCTTTCACAGTGATGGTATGTCAACATTGCTTGAGGCACATGTTACTTGTGTATTTTTAGAAAAATAATATTTTCATTGTTTATTAAGACATTTAAATTCTGACACAAGATTTTAAGATTTGGGCTAAATTTTCTGAAAGTTTCTAACTGCAATCAGAATAGCTACTTGTTTTAACAGTTCATGAGAGATCTGGTGTACTGAGAGAAAGGTTATATCTTCTCATGAGTCTATCCTAACTGCAAATAAACCCTGGGGTGCTCCCAGGAAGGGAATTTCAACTAATTTTTCATTTTATCTCATTTTTTTGTTTCAGTAACCCAGTTAACTATATAAACATTGTTTCCTTTTAAAAACAAGTATCTTATAGAAATGTGTATTTTCTCTCAACTAAGGACCTTAGTGGAAATCTTATCTGGATTATTAGAAAAATTCAAATATGAATTCTTAAACTGGATAATGTTAACCATTTCTTGCTCAATAAACTGTAAGCACTATTGGTGTCCATGCTGAAAGTGCAGAACAGAAAACTAAAGCAAGGTATATTAAGATGAATAGTCGAGAACATATATCATTTTTAAGTGAAAAGAAAAACAAAATATGATGGCAGCTTGTCTTACATGTCTCAGGCAGGGTTAGTTAATGTTGATAATTAATGGTGATAACTTTGTAGCTGTTGCTGACATACATATGATTTTAAATTCAAATTTTGACTTATTCGTTTTTTCCCACCTATTCATTTTTGTCTGAATTCCTACAAGCTACTTTGTTGATCAAGTTTCCATACCTTTAAATATTAAGTCATTATAATCTCTGGATGTGGTAGCAAATTAGCTGGCTTTAATAGCAGAGATAACTTTAATTTTTATCATTGATTAAAATACTTAATCACCTACTAGGCAGTAGATGCTTGAGAGAATGAAATCCAAACTGGTGCTGAGTGGGCTAGTATGTTACGGTCACTCTTCCACCTAAAAGACTCCCAAAAGTCAACAAGGACACAATGCAGGGAGTTGGTTAAATGAATACAATTTTCTTAGAGGTAACGGCAAATGCACTTTCCCTATGTTGTATGTCCAGGACTGACTCTGGTTATTTCACATGCAGCTACAAGAGCAGAAAACATTGCATTAACAGATATCTAGGTAAGTGAAACAATATCTAGGAAATTGAAACGTTAGGAGAGATAAATAATATGTAAATAATAAGGTACTAGAAAAAAATGATTTATTTTCATGAAATTCCTTGATCAAAATGTCAGAAATGTATATAAATATATACATATATATACACACACACGTGTGTATATGTAGTTCCATAATTTGCTTCTAAATTGACTGAGGCATTATATTTTTCATTAGTGGTATTAAGTTATTTTCCAACTAGGTAGACAGCTACAGGTCTGTAGATAGAAATATTTACAGATAGTTAGAAATAGGGATGATTAGAAAGATGGACAGAAAATTCCACTTCTGCGACTACCACTGTGACTGTACAGTATTAACATTGTGACGTGCAAAAAGATGCACCTATTCTCTGGAGAAATGAATTATGTTTTCCGGTTCATTTACTTCATCCTAATTGCGGTACCGACATACTTTCTTTTCTTTCTATTCTGAGGCTACTCCCTTAAATTGTCCATATTAAATTTGCTGCTCCTCTGATATCACCACAGATTTGCAACATCCTTTTGTAGCCTGCTTCCACTTTCTGGAGTCTGCTGCTTTGTCACCATAAAGTGACTGGAGATTTTACTGTACATTTTCCCAGAAATATATCTCTGTAAACACACAGGAAGACTAGTTCTTGTATCCCACTCCTCCATTTATTTTATCTATGATATCTGCTACTAGGCTAGTCTTTTTCTTTCAAAAATATGACTCATTTCTTTATATAATCTCATGACATCTTAAATGCAGAATTGTTTGGGTTTTTTCCTTTTTTGTTTGTTTTTTCATAATTTTTAAGTGAAAGATTTTAAAATAGTAAAATATGTTGTGTGGTTGTATGTATGTGTATAAAATATATGTACATACATATGTATCTCATTAAAACTATCAGGCATTATGCAAATATGAGGTAGATTGAATAAGGGAGATGGAATTATACATTTATACCAGTCAGTTTTTCTTTATATATACAGTTGGCCCTCCATATCTGTTGCTTCCACATTTATGGATTCAACCAACCACAAATCTAAAATATTTGGCAAAAAACAATTCCACAAAGTTCTACAAAGCAAAACTTAAAGTTACCACCTGCCAAGTACTATGTTGAATCCATGGGAATGAAGTGATGTGTACGCATTGTATTAGGTTCTATAAGTAATCTAGAGATTATTTAAAGTATATGGGAGGAAAAAAGTATAGAGGAAGATATGAGTAGGTTATATGCAAAATCACACTATATTATATAAGGGACTTGAGCCTTCACAGATTTTGATATCCATGGAGATTCCGGGAAACAACTCCCCACAAATACTGTGGAACAACTGTGTGTGTTTTGAATCTTTCAGAGTTTTGTATTTGAGAATAAAAAATAACTTCTTTTTGCAAATACCTTATGATTTCCCTGAAATATAGCTCCTTCTCTCCAACAGGTGTATTTTGATTTTTTGTTGTTAAACACATGATCATCTTGCTTAGTGATAAGGTGTGATTTCTGATAATTTTCTGTTCTTTTTATAGGAGTTCATCTATGAGTTGTATTTTTAGTACAAAAATTTCCAACAAGATATCTTTTAAAATGACAAATTTCTCAATAGTACTTAAATATCTTTAGAACTAGAAATAGCAGCAATAGCATAAAAGCATGTTAATTTCATATTATTATGTTATTATGTTATGGTTTGATTTAAGGCTTGTACTTTTGTCTATGCCCTGCGAAATCAGTTATACATTAAAGGCAACTCTTTGATATGTTGTTCAGACCAACACATCTATGTCACTTTACTTTATATTTGGCTCCACTTTTTTTTATTCACTCTTTGTTTCTTTGATTCCACATAATAAATTGAACATGACTTAGGTACCATGCATTATACTACACTCAGAATTAAATGAGGGATTTTAAAAAGCCTTTGTTATTATCATTTTTATACTTGAATGAAATCATTCCAGGAAGAGTTTAAAAATTTGGAAACTAGATTGTTGTGATGCTGGCATTTATAGTCAAAAATTCAGAGCCCTTGAAACATCCTCAGTGAGGTTTCAAGTGTTATATTTTTCATCCATGCTTTATAAACAAAATTAAACCAAACACTAATAAAAGCCAAGCTACACGTGTGTTTATTATCCAGCTGCTTTAAGATTTCTTTGTACAACTTATTAGTTCTCTTTAGTTAAATACAGTGGGCATCAAACTCAGATTGATTTGTAATAGCTATTTCTCCCACTTTTGAAATGTTAATCAATGCATTGGTATTTAAGAATTCATGGTAAATCCTGATAAAATCCTGTAAAATACTGATATTTGCTTTACACTAATCAGATACTTTAAACTAGGGGGTGAGGGTCACAGAACAGATAAGAACAAATGCAGCCTTAATTTGGGGCTCTCTAGGCTAACAAAAGTGTTGGATATTGTAGGCTAGTTCCTAAAGTAAGATAAATCTGTGTATAAATGCTTAGAATCCTTGATAAAGATCCTCATAGAAATTCTAGTGGTGTGTAAATTGTTCATTTTTCTATCACAGGAAATATAACGCCAAAAATATGTATCTGTGCTGGGAATCCCTTCCCCTCTGCTGCAGATTTTTCAGGTCAGCCTGGGCTTAAGGGGTCGGCCAGCCAAGCCCCAGAGAGGGTCATCGAGGGGCTGGTAAGCCTAGCCCCAGAAGTGTCAACTTTAATGGGCTGGCAAGCCAAGCCCCGAGTGTTGCAATTTGGTGGGCTGGCGAGCCTAGCCCCCGGAGTGTTGGCTCTAGTGGGCTGGCAAGCCAGGCCCTGAGAGTGCTGCTGGTTCGGTGGGTTGGCAAGCCTAGTGCCTAGGATGTCTCGGCTTTGAAATCTCACCTTATTCTGGCAGCTCTCCTGGTTCACCCAGCTCCATCAGCTGGCAAGCTACGCTCCGAGGTGCACGGCTCTTCGGCTCCAACGATCCTCTGCAGCTCTTCGAGTTGCAGCTCTTCAGGGTCGAGGTTCTTGTCTCATGCCCAGGAAGAATGAGGGACACAGACACCGACAGTCGGAAAGTGGGAAAGCAGGATTTATTGAGGGGACAGAGAAGCTCCCACAGTGGGAGGAGACCTGAAGGGGTTGCCCGTCTGGGGCTGAAAACCTGGTGCTTAATAGCTCCAAGTCCAAGCCGCTTGGCTAGCACTAGCTGTGAGCTGCAGCTATTCTGATTGGTCAGTATTAAGATAGGGACCTAATGGTGAGCTGATTGGTTGCTTTTCAATCCCAGCAGTGAGTACCTAAGCTCTAGCTTGAGACGTTCGCAGGGAGCTTGTTTACCAATGCTGAGACTGAGAGGCTTGCCGGGAATTCACTATATTATTACCAGAGGTCCCACCTGTCTGTCTGCCTAGCCTTTCTCTAGCTATCTCCTGTCTCACCTCTACCCCAGTAAAATACATTTTCTTCCTCTGGGGAGGAGGATGAAGGGTATGGATATCCACATCTTGCTTAAGTTGCAAAACTAGCTTTAAATTTACCTTTTATATTAATTAATGTTGATTAATTTAAATTTATAAGTGATATTTGATTCAGGTATCAGGAAACTTTAAAGTGTGTTTGAAGCAAGTTTAGTCAATATGATCTCCTTTTTCAATTGTAAATTTTATGAAATCAGAATACAACCAAGTATTGCTTAATAAAAATTTGGCATCCACATAGAGAAATGCTGAATGTGTAAAATTTATATCTGATTTTGAAGACATAGCCTTAAAATAGTAAAATATTTTAATAATTTATATTGAATATATACTAAAATAATTATAGAATAGATTAAATATACTAAAACAAAGCCTTTTTAAAAACAGATTATTTTTATCTGTTTTTTTTTTTTTTTTTTTTGAGTTGGAGTCTCACTCTGTCACCCAGACTGGAGTGCAGCGGCCGCTCCCGGCCACCGCAGCCTCGACCCACTGGGATCGGGCAATCCTTCCGCCTCAGCCTTCCAAGTAGCTGGAACTACAGGCGCGCGCTACCACGCCCGGCTAATTTTTGATTTATTGTAGAGAGGTCTTGCTTGCCCAGGCGGGTCTCGAACCCGGGGGCTCAGGCAATCCACTCACCTCAGCCTCCCAAAGGCGCGGGATTACAGGCTGAGCCACAGAGCCCAGCTTATCTGTTATTTTTTATGTGACCATAAGAAAGTTAAAAATTATATGTCTCATATTTTTACTAGAAAGCACTAGAACTGGATTATATTATATAAAGCACTACATTGGTTACATAGAGTCGTGCGCTGCAGAGCAACATTCCCATCAACTGACAGATGATGAACATGACAATGCTCTCATACAATTAGAATACATATTTCTGCTGTCAACTTTCTATGTTTAGGTACATTTAGATACACAAATGCTTCCTATTGTGTTACTATTGCTTACAGTATTTAGTACGGTTATGTGCTGTACAGGTTCGTAGAGTGGATGCAATAGTTATACCACACTGCCTAGGTGTGGAGTAGGCTGCACCATCTAGGTTGTGCAAGTATGTTCTATGATGTCCACACAATGATGAAATCAGCAGCACCATGATAGGTATGTAGTAGATACTTATTATCATTATTGTGAATAATTAATTTTTAAGATGATCTTAATTAGAAATAATTTTTGCATTATGGGTAAAGGTATGAAAGACAAGTTTATGAAAAGAGGGGGAAAAGTTTAGCAGTGTTCTGTATTAGGCTTGTTCTTGACATTACTTTTCCTAATTAAGGTGGCATTGTCTTAGCATTTGATATTCCCAGGAAAAGTCTTTTCAATTCATAGATATGGCTCAAGAATGAAATATTCAGGAAAAAAATATTTAAGATGGGTTATATTTATTTTGAGAAGCCATCACCCAGCCAAAAAGAGAAAAGGTTATTTCATTCACATCATATTGCTAGTCTGGGAATCTTTCTAGTGTAAAAGCAAAAGAAGCCATAAAATTAAAGAAAACATTGATGGGTTTTTCAGATGCTTAAAAAAAAAAATTGCCATCCCTCTTCCTTTCTTAAGAAGAATCTCTTTCTGGACTCTCTGAAATAAAACAAATATCAAAAACCTTTATTCTTCTTCCGAAAACTTGTCTACATCCTGCTTTTGAGATCCATGTCCAATGCAAAATGGGGAAAATGCCGTATTACCATGGAGAGTGATTAAATAAAAACAGGACCACCATGAGTTAGATGCCTTATTTCCCTCATGTAATCTGTGGCTTTTATAAATAAATTATGACATCTTTAGAAAGCTTTTATTATTGAGTTTTAAATGAGGTTGTAATTTCATGTCTAGAGAAATAAATTTTGACAATTAAAACAATAAAATTCATATGGAATTAACTTTGGCTGATACTTAAGTTGTAGATAAAACTAAGCAAGTACTTTCTCAATGTTTTACTAGGCATTTTTGGTTCAAAACCATTATATTGATAAAGAAATGACTCTGCAAGCTTTGATTAAATAAACTATTGAAATAATTTTAAAATGAGGGAGAGACGCTCAGCAAATTACCCATTTTAGTGATGGTGATATATTTGCTTAGACATTCTAATCCACAAAAACTAACTAAAACGCATTTCCAGCTTCCATATAGTTCACAGAAACATGTTTTCCTTTCTCTCTCTCTCTCGCTCTCTCTCTTTTCTTTTTTTTTTTTTTTTTTTTTTTGCTGGCTGTTAAATTTAAGTAGTATATTAACGTATTAAAGCTTTGTGTAAATGCATATTTTTTTTACTCTTTTCCTATTCTCTTTCTTTAAGTGCAAAGTGCACTGCACACATCATAAATTAATACTGAGAAATCTAAATTTACCCCAGTGGGGTCTCTCATGACTGCTTTATAAACTGGGCCCTTGTTTATTCTGTGTGTGGCCACTTTGGTTATTAGTAGGGGTTACATGGACCGCCTTTTCCCAGATTTATGAGACTTGGCAAAAACCTTGAGAAAACAGAGCCTAGCTTCTCTCAATAGAAAACATTATTAGACACTAAATAAACATTAATTTAGGTAAACTGGTACTACTTAGCCCCAAAAGAACACGTTCTTATTTAAATTCACTCCAATAGGTAAAAGAAAATGTGAGGGAATTGATTTATAGAGACCATGAAGAAGGTAATTTAAGTAATTTACATTTAAGTAATAGTTAAGACTTTGTCCTTGGAAGGTCTTTGTGTTCATTCATGAAGGTTGGTGATCCTCTCCTAGGGAGGGCATGCATCATGTCCTTCTCCTAGTAGACAAAAAGCAAGTGAACACTCAATCTTAAAAAAAAAAAAAGAATAGCACAGAATCCCCAATAGTGCAATGATTGATTTTCTCTGGATTCCAAGAAAAACTGAGAAATAGAACATATTGTGCAGTTAGTTAACACGTGGTTTTGAAATAAATGATTACCTCTTTGACAATGTTGAAAATTCTGAAGAGGTTAAAACATTTTAAAAAGAATAACTTGAACTTGCTCTTGTCAACAAGTTAATGTCTTGGTGGTTAATATGTGTGCTAGTAATAAAAAATATTGAATTTAAAAAATATGTGTGCTAGATTGAAAATAGTAAGGTTTCAGCTAGTACAGTGTGTCACATCGAATTAGATCCCAAGTTGGACAAACCAGCTATAATGGATAGTTTGAGAACATTTCTGAAAATTTTAATGTGCACTGGATATTAAATAAATGAATATTTATTAATGGATAAGATGGAGATTATTAACTACAAAATAGATGATTTGATATAATCTCATTGTGTAAGATATACACACACACACATATGTACATATATATATACAGAAAAACACAGAAAGATAAATATTTTAACAGTGATAGTTTTTAACTGATGGGCAGAGGAAAATGGTGTCTTTATTTTATTTTTGCCTATCTACTATTTTTGTGATAATCACAATCTATTATTAATAAAATAATTAACCAACAGTGAAACTGATCTTGATATTTACAGAAAGATACTGGTCATTACAAGATACTATAAAGAAACCCTACACTTACTAGTCAGTGTGGAAAGTAAAGTCTTTGTTTTTTGACATAGAATTACGTACAGTTTTAATGAGATGCAGTGTTTTTTTCTTGATAACATACTAGTCAGTATAAAAAAAAACCTCAAACTTTGCTAAGAAATATTATCTCTTTCCATAAAATAGAAATAGATTGAAGCAGATTTTCTCTTCTTTTGAGGATTACAAATGCATTTTGAATCATGCCATTTTTTAGAATAGCAAAAGCAAAACCATTGCTCTAAATAAAAGGGGTTTTTAAATTCCTTTTCCTCCCATTTCTTCTCATATTATGTGACAATTCATTCAGTACTAGGTCATTTCCCCAGGAAAACCAGGAGAAATTTGGATTAAATGGGTTTGTCTCTTAATGACTACTTAACAGACGTAGTTAATGTGTTCGTGTCTTGTAGGTTGTAGACTATAGATTATAGGGAAGAAATAATATATAACAGAGCCAGAAAGCAAATAAAAATGCTGCTATAACACACTGGACAGAATTTTGTGCTGCTGTTTGAAGTGACTATCATGAACAATGTATTAACTTTTTTTTAATGTAAGTGAGTCTATAGAGCAAAATCACATTAACGACTTTTAGGATACCTTGAAGACTGTCTTCACTAACCACTTCATTATGGATGAAGAAGTCAAAATTCACAAAGGCAGAATAATTTGCCAACAGTGACACTAATATTTACTAGCAGAACTTAAATCAGAACTTAATTTATGTGATTTCTAATACATAAATTTCATTTGTGCATTTTCATTCTGCCCATACTCAAAGTTTTACATATCTGAGGAAGAGGAGAAAATACAGAAGTCTTATTTAGTAAATTAGTTATTATTTTGAACTGGGTAAAATAAAGTATCTTTTATGTTAATAAACATTAAGTAGCCGGGCTCAGTGGCTCAGCCTGTAATCCTGCGCCTTTGGGAGGCTGAGGTGAGTGGATTGCCTGAGCCCGCAGGTTCGAGACCCGCCTGGGCAAGCAAGACCTCATCTCTACAATAAAATCAAAAAATTAGCCGGGCGTGGTAGCGCTCGCCTGTAGTTCCAGCTACTTGGAAGGCTGAGGCAGAAGGATCGCCGGAGCCCAGCAGGTCGAGGCTGCGGTGGCTGGGAGAGGCCACTGCACTCCAGTCTGGGCGACAGAGTGAGACTCCAACTCAAAAAAAAAAAAAAAGGTGTTCCCAGGCTTAAGTTCTCAAGTTTGCTTCAGAATAAAACATCTTAAAATATTTTACAGAGTTTGGTATCTTTTTGTCAACAATATAATCATTTTAGTATATTTTCTTATATATTCTATATTTATTTATTTGCATGTCTATCTTCTTACTAGACTATAACCTTCTTGGCATAAGAGATTATATCTGCTCATTATAATAGAGGTACACAGTAAATGTCACCAATAGAAACTGGAAAGAAGCAAACAGGGTCTCTGTCATAAAAGGTTAACATGACATGATTACTCCCAAGGAATCAGACTCTTCTTCTTTCCTTGTTGGTCTTCTTTAAACAAACAAGCAGAAATTAAAAAGAAAAAATAAAAAGTCTTTTATCTGCTTCAGAGTCTTGCCCCCCAAAACCACCCCCAACTGTCAAATGTTAGTTCATTCTGCTTACTACTATTTTGACTTTGTTTGAGGAGGATTGTGCCACGGTTTTAAAATTGCCTTGGTTATCTGCTCCACCTCTCATTTTTTGTTTATATGCTTTAGAGTCTGAACCCATCAGAAAACTTGTTTGTGTAGCCAAGTCTCTTTTCCTATAGACCCTTCTTTACTTACTCACAGAGGGATATACTGTTGCAAGGAGCTTTAAGAGTATGGAAGCATACAGTATCACTAGATCCAAATATTAGCTTGGAAAAACATTAGCATTTCTTCCTTTATTTCCTGTCTTCATTCACATGGGGTAGGAATAATTGATATGCTCCAGAAGAGATTCTGATGATGCAATTCTAAAGCTTTAGTCAGATGGCAATACCAGTGGTTCCTTTTCAGAGTCATTGCTCATGCTCCCCCTTACTTTTCCACTTCTGCTTTCATAATGAAAATAGAGAGAGGCTTATAGGAAAAATTAGAGTAAAGGAAAAATTGATGGAAACTCTTGTTCAGAAATTTTCTCTGGAGCTTTTAAAAAAATCCAAGATTTATTAGAGGATACAATTTAGCCTGCTGACTCCAATTAGTTGTATTGGTTTTGTCTTACAATCCCCTTTTTCATCTCTTAACTCCTTCAGTGACAATCAATTCAGCCTTGGCTGATAGCCATTTTTCCTAAATCTATCTACTACCTATTCAGAGTAATCTAACTCCTTTCTCATCTAATTGACCTTCCAATATTTGAAAAGTGTTAACAAGAGCCAGTAAGTGTTTTCTAGGCTAAACATCACAGTGGTTTTGTGTACAGATGAAAGAATGGAAGTCTAAGAGCCAATGACCTGGCTCTATCACTTATTAACCGTGCTACTCAGTCAAGGTGCTTAATGTCTCTCAAATTTAGCATTGTCATCTATAAAATGGGTACAATAACACTTACCTCATAGGATATTTATGGGGATCTAAATTAACGTAAGAGAGTATGTCAAATACTTGCATACTGTGAACTGGTATATAAATATGATCACGGCTGCCCTGTCCATGCTGACACTCTCCTCATTACACTCAAACTGGAATAAAGCCCTTGAGAATGGGACTAATCTCTAATGGATATAGGGGATAATTTGTTTCCTCAACAAAAACATTCTTCTTCAGATATTGTTAGTAGTTATAGTAATTTATCTTAAACCTGTGGTGAACTAAAATCCCCAGATTTCTCAGGTCATTTCTATTTTATTCACATACAACTATAATATTTATCTTAGATTCAGTAACATACCTTTATGCCCATTACATTTTGCATTGCTTTGGTATTGGCTCAATGCTTTAATATTTTAAGAGTATTTAGAATACTTAGTGAGTCCTCTTGAACAAATTTTACTTTCCAGCTTCATAGCATCTGTAAATAGATACATTTCCTTTCAAATATCTTTTGCCCAACAAAAATGCCACCATCAAGAGATTATCCCTTAGGCCTTTCAAGAGATTATGGATTCCATCCCAAAGTATCTCAAGACCTCCTGTACCTACAGGTGCTTATTCTTCTAGTTCTGCAATGGAAAAAGTAGAAGACAAACCTATGTCTGTTGAAAGATGATGACCTCAGAACTTTCCATGTTGTTTGTCACAATGTTGAAATGAAAAATCCTGACTTGTCTGATTTCAACTTATGAAAACTCTTCCACAACCGTTTATTGCATATGAGAACTTCTCTTTTTCACAGGAGTAGGAAAGGACATCTTTATTTGCCAGAGTTTACTTTCTATATTGTCTTAGTCTCTATATGCTGCTATAAGGATACCACAGAGTAATTAATCAAGAACAGAAATTTATTTTTCATAGTTTGGGAAGTCCAAGATCAAGGCTCTGGCATTTGGTGTGAGCCTTCTTGCTGCAGTCTCACGTGACAGAAGACAGAAAAGCAAGAGAAAGCACATGCATTCCCATCAACCCTTTTTATAGTGACATTAATCCATTCATGAGAGCAGAATTCTCATGCTCTAAATACTTCTCAGAAGACTCACTTCCCAACACTGTTGCATTGAGAATTAAGATCCCCAAACATAAACTTTTGGGGAACACATTCAGTCCATAGCATTCTTCCCCTGGCTTCCAAACTTTATGTCCTTTTCACAGGTCATTTCATTCCAGTAGCTCTTAAAGTCTTGTTCTAGTATCAGATTTCCCTCCAGCTATGATGTGGTGAAATCAAACAAGTTATGTGCTTCTAAATTACAATGGAAGAACAGGAATAGGATAGACATTTCTGTTACAAGGGGTAGAGATAGGCTAGAACAAAGGGATGACTGGACCCAACAGGGAAAAACAACAAAAAAATCTTGATGATTGAGAATAATCCTCTGTTTCCATGTCCGGCCTCCTGGAAACAATGGGGGTGGGGATTGGGCTCCTAAGACTTCAAGTCACTCAGCTTCCATGGCATTGCTGGACTCAGTCCACACTTCAGCTCTCCACATTGAAATAGCATATCTGCGTCCTTTTCAGGCTGGTGCTGCATACCAGTGGCTTTGCAATTCTAGGGCTTTGGGGGTGGCCCTGCTCTCATGGTTCCTATAAACAGTGCCCTAACGGGGGCTCTCTGTGATGACTCTGTCCCTCTTGAAATCTAGGGGAAGAAAGCCACCCCTCCACAGCCTTTCCATTCCGTGTGCCTGGAGAATAACATCATGTGTATGCTGCCAAGGCTCACTGCTTACACTCTATGGAGCAAGCAGCCCAAGCTGCACTTGGGCCTGCTTGGGCCACAACTTGGGGCAACCAAACTGCTTCAGAAGGTAGGGAGCAGAGGTCTGTGGTAACCCTGACTACCAAGCTCTACAGTCTCTTGGATACCTTCCCTTTAAGCTGTTTTACCCTTAAGGCCCTAGCACTCTGAACCTGTGACGGCAGGGACAGCCTCAAAGATCTCTGAAATGCATTGAAGGTCATTCTCCCATTGAATAAATAGCATTTTGGTATTCTCTCCTGAACGTGTTTTTCTATTCTTCATGTTGTCAGACTAAGAGTTTTCCAATTCTTTTTTTTTTTTTTGAGTTGGAATCTTGCTCTGTCGTCCAGACTGGAGTGCAGTGGCCGCTCCTGGCCAACGCAGCCTCGACCTGCTGGGCTTCGGCGATCCTTCCACTCAGCCTTCCAAGTAGCTGGAACTACAGGTGCGTGCTACCACACCTGGCTAATTTTTTGATTTATTGTAGAGATGAACTCTCGCCAAGTTGCCCAGGCAGGTCTCGAACCCGCGGGCTCAGGCAATCCACTCACCTCAGTCTCCCAAAGCGTGGGATTTCAAAACTGTTTTAGCCCCTACCCATTGCCCAGTTCCAAAGCTATTTCTACATCTTTGGGTATTTGTTATAGCAAACAATTTCTGTCTTTGTTCATTTGTACTCCTGGTATCAAGTTTTGTCTTAGTCCATTCATGTTGCTATAAGAGAATATCACAGACTGGGTAATTTATAAAGAACAGAATTTCTTACAATTTTGAGGTCTGAAAAGTCCAAGGTCAAGATACTGGCATCTGATGTGGGCCTTCTTGCTATACCCTTGAATGCAGAAGGTGAAAGGGAAAGAGAGAGAAAACTCACTCCCCAAGCTTTTTGGATAGTGGCATTAATACATTCATGAGAGTGGAGCCTTCATGAACTAAACACATCCAAAAGGACCCACCTCCCAACATGATGGCATTGGGTACTAAGTTTCTAACATGAATTTTGGAGAACACATTTAGATCATTGCAGTTGCCTTTTCATATTCCAAGAATGTGTAACTTAACAATTCACTTATATCCATTTCACCTTCTGGAACGCTAAATTTAGGAAGTGTTGACCACGTCTTTTTAACATAGGGACTACAAAATCTAACCTTAATAGAGTATAGAACAACGGCTTCATCAAAAGTTTTCAGTGGCAAGTAGAGCAGATCATTTTCAGAACTTCAGTTTCTCATCTGAGAAAGAGAATTATAATTCTTATAAGCGTGATATGTTGATAAGTTGCCTAAGTTTGCTTTTTTCCTATAAAAGTGTCTATCGTACTTATAACTCTAGATATTGCTCCTTGGTTAATAAACTTGGGGATAAAAATCTAGTCAGGGGTCCAACATGAAAATGTCCCATCAGAGAGATACCAAGTGATAAAAAGACAAAGCTTTTCATGAGTGTTGTTATAGATCAAGTAGCTAGGGAAGGGCCATTGAGTAGTATTGGTTTTGGTACTTGTGCTTTAAAACTATCCATACAGGCCTTTTTCTGAGTATTCTTGCTTACCTCAGCATTTACTTCTAAGTCTTCCTGTGCATTCCACTGTCTTAATCTTTAATAACTATATGACATCTTTAATTTCCACCTTTATAGTCAAACTTCCCTCTGTGCATTCAAGCATGTTTAGATTTTTCTACTTTGAAAAATCTTTCATTGAGTCTGTTACAAACTATTTTGAAACCATAGTTCACACTCTCTATGTTTATACTTCCTTGCTTTTGATTACCCATGAGTGTTTTTTGTTCCACCTCTATCATCAAAACGAAAATGTTAAAGCTATCCATGATGTACCAAATGGCTTATTCTTCGCTATCTTGGGATTTTTTTCCACTTCCTTGAAAAATTAATGTGGTTGACTATATTCTTTTTTTTTTTTTAAAGATGTGGGGTACAATTCAGGATTAGGTATACCACTGGTCATCATACAAGCAAATTTGGGCCTTCCTTTGGTCCCCATTTCACCTGGCTTTAGATCAGACACCCTGTTGATGTTATGTTCCCTTCCCCACCCCACCCCTGGCAGTTTCTGGCTACTGTCAATCTCTTTTTTATTGTATTATGGTAAATGTTCAGGATCTCTTTATAGTGAGAATGTGTGATACTCAATTCTTTGTTTCTGTGATAAATCACTGAGTATGATAGACTACTATATTCTTAAAACTCACACTGGCCCCATGACCTTCAAAATGTTTTCTATCCTAGTTTTTTAATGCTGTTCTAGTTTTTGTCTTTCCATTAACATTAAAATAAATTCCAAGCTAAGTCCATATTAAGCAATAAAACATCGGAGAGAGGCTAGATGGTTACAGAACAGGTTGGAGTGTGAGAGTCTCTGCAAAAGTGAGTGTCCATAAAGACTCTCTGCATGAGGTGACTGCAACCCACCACTGCCCTGAGATTGGAGCCCCCAGCACACAGGATCATCTGCCATTCTCAGAGCTCTCTTGAGAAAAGGCAGCAGAGAACAGCTGATTCTCACCACCTGGCACCTGGCCATGTCATCACCTCCTGTAGCAGACTGGGCACAAGCAGCAGGGACCATGGAAAAGGCAGAGCATGGAAATCTGTAACAGAGCCCCACTACCGGTGAGGAGACGCTGACTGGCGCCATCTTCCCTGTCCTGGATCAGAGCAGAGACCTGTGTTGCTCCACCCAGCTCTGTCTAGCCTCCAACCTGGGACACAAAGGCCATCCCTCCATCAGACTTGGAGAGACAGACACCCCCTCCCCCACACTGGAGCAGGCAGAGACACATCAGATCTGAGTGGGAGACTTGACAGTAGTGGCAGCAGCAGGCAAGTTGGGTGAGTCTGGATCTGATCCATTCTCCTCCCACAGTAGTCTGTGGGGCATCTGACCCACGTTGAAATCAACCCTATCATCCTGTGCTGAGAGCAGAGGGGATGGGCTGGAGACCAAACCCACTCCTTAATGCGGTGGCAGCAGCCGAAAGGAACCTGGAGTTACAGAAATGGCCAGAGAATAAGTTCTGGGTTATTGTTTTTTGTTTTTGTTTTTTTCTTCTCGCTTTCTTTTTTGTTTATGTTTTTGTAGTTACTTTGTTTCTGTTATTTTAATGTTGTTTTTTAGATTTTGTTTGTGTATGGGTGTTTTTGAGGGTGAGTACATCAATGGGGGTTTTGTTTGTATGATTGTCTGTATGTTTTTTGTTTTTAACTGTCTTTGTTTCTCTGGTTTTTTTTTTTTTTGTTAGTTGGTACACCTGTCTATTTTTCCTCTTCTTCTCTCTCTCCACCTTCTTTGCATCTTCCTCCTTCCTTTTTCCATTCTTTTCCTTTTACCTATCTCATTTTGCTTTCAGGAGGCAAACATACATAAAAGTCTTTATTTAAAGTGGAAGCCCAGTATTTGGAGTAAAGAGTAAAATGCATCAAAAACTCCAGGTGGCTGACATACCCTTTGGAGCTAGACAGTAAGAATAACTAATAATAACTTCTACCTATTGAGCATTTAGTGTACCAGGTCTAGTCTAAATTCTTTATGTGGAACATCTCATTTAATCCTAATATGGAAACTGAAATATAGATAAGAAAGTTCTTCACGTTCACACAAGATATAGATAGCAAAGCCAGGCTAAACACCTAGGAAATTTGACTTCAAGATTGAACTCTTTGTCATTGTTGTGTATTAGCTCACTCATCAATGCTTACTGTAAGTCTCATTTAAGGCATGAAATCCTTATCTTTATTATGTTAGCAGAAAAAGAGTTACTGTCTAGACTGAGAGTGACTATTATGAAACACACTGGTAGTTGATATAAAAATTGTAAATGAAGATGTCATTTAATCAATTACTGAGCACCAAATAACTGAACTCTGGGAGAAACTGAGGAATCTAAAAAATAATGGGAACTGACACCTGCTAATCCAAGCACCAGTTCAGTATGCCTGAGTACTCTACCAGCAAGCTCACCCATGGACTTCTCCAGACAGTCTTCCCAGAATCTCTGAATGGGCTGACTGGGAAAGAGATTTCCCTGACAAAGTCGAAGTCAATTTGTAAAGAATGGAATAAATTACCCCTTCTTCAACTGTGTAGACACCAATGTATGTCAAAAAGGATCACAGGCAATCAGGGAAACACAACACCCCCAAAAGAACAAAATAAAGCACCAATAACTGATCCTAAGGAAACAGTGATTTACAAGCTGCCTGACAAGGAATTCATCTCAAAGAAGCTCAGTGAGCAACAAGAGAATACAGATAGACAACTAAACTTGGAGCTTAAGAACAAAATGACCAAGATAAAAATTTCTATACAGAGTTTAAACAGCAGACTTGATAAAACAAAATAAAGAATCCATGAAACTGAAGGCAGGTCATCTGAAATAACCCAGTCAGAGGAACAACAACAAAAAGAATAAAAACAGTGAAGAAAGCCTACAGGAATAATGAGACATCATAAAGCAAACCCATGCATTCATTTTAGGTGTTCCAGAAGGAACAAAGAAAAAGAGGAAGAAAGCTTATTTAAAGAAATAATGACAGAAAACTTCCCAAATCTGCACAGGAAAAGGAACATCCAAATCCATGTATCCTAATGAACCTCACAAAAATAAAATATAAAGAGATATTTACTGAGCCACATTATAATCTCCCAAAAGTCAAAGACAGAATTTAGAAAGGAACAAGAGAAAAGTGGTTAGTCACCTACAAGGAAACACAATAAAATTATCAGTGAATTTCTTCCTTCCTTCCTTCCTTCCTTCCTTCCTTCCTTCCTTTCTCTCTCTCTCTCTTTCTTTGAGTCGGGATCTCATTCTGTTGCTTAGGCTGAAGTGCAGTGGCATGCTCATGACCACCTCACCTCAACCTGCTGGGCTCAGGTGATCCTTCCGCCTCAGTCTTCCAAGTAGCTGGAACTACAGGTGTGTGCCACCATGCTTGGCTAATTTTTCTTGATTTACTGTAGAGATGAGATCTCATCAAGTTGCCCAGGCTGGTCTCAAACCCCTAGGCTTAGGAAATCCTCGGCTTTCCAAAGTGCTGGGATTACAGGCTTGAATCACTGCATCTGGTCTATCAGTGGATTCCTTAGTAAAAACCTTGCATGTCAAGGGAGAGTGGGATGACATATTCCAAGTATTGAAAGAAAAAAAAAAACTGCTATCCAAGAGTACTATGCCTGACAAGTCTCTCTTTTAGAAATGAAAGGGTATAAGAAATTTCCCAGACAAACAAAAACAGTGGGAATTCATTACCACTAGACATACCTTATAAGAAATACCGAAAGTTCTTTAAGCTGAAAGGAAAATGACACTAATTAGTAACATGAACACTATAGAAGTATAAAACTTATGAGTCAAAGTAAGTACATACTTAAATTCAGATTACTCTAACACTGCAATGGTGGTATGTAAATCACTTTTATTTTTAGCATAAAAGTTAAAAGATAAAACTTAAAAGAATAATAATAGCTATGATAATTTGGTGAGTATAGTTAACAACCACTTATGGTATATTTGAAAACCCCTAAGAGAGTAGATTGTGTTTTTTTTTAAACCACAAATAAATTATAAAAATGACATTATAAATTAATAATGAACACCTATCATTTGCAAATTGTTTTGATATGAAATGGCAGTGGTTGAGTCACAGAGACCCTGCCTTTAAAGTACACACCAAGTATGTAGAAAGATGTCTGTGTTTTTTTAATTTTTAATTTAATTTTATTTTAAAGATGTAGGGTACAATTCAGGGTTAGGTATACAAGTGGTCATAGTACAGGTAAAGTTTGGGCCTCCTTTAGACCCCCAATTTAACTGGTTCGAGATCAGTTGCCCTTATTGATGTTATGTTCCCCCACCCCACCCCCGGCAGTGTCCTGCTACTGTCAATTCCTTTCTTATAGTATTATGATAAATGTTCAGGGTCTGCTTATGAGTGAGAACATGTGGTACTCAGTTCTTTGTTTTTGTGATAGATCACTGAGTGTGATAGACTCTAAACCTATCCAAGTTGCTGCAAAGTCCATATGTTTGTCCTTCTTTTTGGCTACGAAGTATTCCATTGTGTAAATTTACCACATTTTTAAAATCCAGTCCAGTTTCAGTGGGCAGCAGGGTTAAATGTCTATGTTTTGTAATGTCAATAAATATTTGTTGGATGAAAGGAAAAAAGAAAAGATCTGTGAACATTTCAAAATGCATTTTAATTATTTTTATTAATAAAACTAACTTCATAATAAAAAAAGGAAAAACATAATGGAAATTGATCATTGGCCTGAAGTAGTTTTCAGTACAAGTGATATCAAGAAAGTGGATATATTCTTTCAAAATTACCATAGATGAAGAGTGTCTGCAACCACCAGGAAACAGAGTTCCCACACAATGTTGACACTAGGGCTTCCCTCTGTGAAGTTAACACCAGAGATTTTGAAAAAAAATCTGGTTTCTGTTTTCTTCTCTTTCTGAAATACTTGGATGACTTCTTTGACTTTTGGGGTTCAGTGACACAGTTCTTCTGTGGCATAGAAGATATATTTCAGTGAGGGAAAATAATATCAGACAAAAAAACCTATGGAAATTGCCCTTTTGTGTAATTTGTTTTGTTACTTTCGCTGCATTAGGAGAAGTTATGGTAAAATCTTGTATCTCTTTTCTCTTAGGGACTCCAGAAAACATGTTTGAAGAGAACTCATGTAGATAAGGGTGCTAAATGGAACTTCAGGATGAGGGTCCCCACTTAGAACAATCCATTAACTATTATTCTGTAAGTGCTTAGGGCAAACTCAGCACAACAGTATGTGAGGGGCCCAAGGGAAGTGCCATATGAGCATAGTCCTTTATTCTTATCCTGAGAAGGACTTTGTAGTTTGGTGAAAGAGACAGAAATTTCTTGTATAAAATACTAGAGGACGCTGAAATAAAATATAAAGCAGGTATTGCCACCTGTAGGTGTTTATGAGAGGTGAGGGAAAGCTGAGGAGCTGTGGAAGGAAGCAGAGATGAAGCTGTATGGATGCTACGGGGTGTGTGTGTGTGTGTGTGTGTGTGTGTGTGTGTGTGTGTGTGTGTGTGTTGGGGGATGTGGGGAGAGGGCTCTGCTTTGGTTTAAATGCCAAAGGAGGCATCCGTGGTCTTCAGCTCTGGGACTTTCTTTTGCCATGATGCATACACTATTTCACTTCTCTACTTTTTTCTTGGCAGAACTGCCAGTTGACCTAAAGATGATGTCATTTGGTGGCATATCCTTCTAAGCAATGGAATAAGTTTGGACAAGATACTTTTTTTTAGTTAGTTCCTAAGTTGATGATAAAAAGTATAAACAAAGACGAATAAAAATAAGGTTATGACCCTGTTGAAGAAAGTCATGTAAACACTTTGAGATATTTTCTCAATGTTTACACAGTAAATTCTAGAGACGGCCACCAATTTGTGAACTTTCCTGTGGCTACCTTGGAGAATTTTTCTTAAAGACAATACTGCAGTTTATTGACAACTTATTTGATAACACGGATTTTCTTAATAAACCCATGTAGTGTCTTATTCTTTTCCTTCTCTAGTTCCCCATCTGGTTTTAGAATTCTCATTGTTCTTTCTTCCCCATGAAAAGTTTTTTTTGTTTTTGTTTTTTTGCAGCTAGAAGGAGACTTCAGCCTGATGATACAACTTCTGGAAAATCAGAAGGAGGGAATTTTTGTTAAGGAATAAAAACAGGATCTCTTCTTTGAATATGAAAAAAGTGTGCAACTTGATTGACTACAGTTTGAAAGAAGAACTCATGGTCCTTTGTACCTTTCTTCGCCCTCCTTAGCACACTTTTCCCTGACCTGGGCCCTTCTCCCAATCACATGCGGTTCATAAGGCCTTTGTGCACTGCCACCACCTTCTACTTTACTAACAAATAACCTACATTCTATATTTAACCTGCACTCTTCTCCTAGAGAAATTACCCTTTGTGACCACAAGACCTAGCTGCTACTTTGAAAAGGACATAACGATTTAATACGGACATCCAGTTGTTTTCAAGTTAAAGGAAACATTATCCTAAATGTAAAGGGTTTAATGGCACTGAGGTTGGTGGAGTAAGTCAGCCTGCCTTACCTCTTTTCTCTATCCCTCCCTCCTTTCCTTCTTTTCTTTCTTTCTCTCCATGATCTGCTTTGTCTTAGAAATAATTTCAAGATAATGACGAGAAACTCTTTTGGGGGGTCTTTCTTTCCTTTCCATCTGTTGCACTTCCAGTAGGTGTCAGCCGCTCTGTGAAGTTGTAGGGGTGCAAAGACAAATGTGACATATGTAGTGCAGTGTCTTTTCCTAAGAGTCCCCGCAGACCAGTCAGAGAAATAGACATATAAACCCTACTTCTGGATTGTACCAGGACTCCAAATAGGTGAGGACTCTAAACCTACTTTCTGGTAATTGAGGAGAAAAAGGCCTGTATAATCCTTGGCAGAGGAAATACTGAGAAATAATTCTCTCCCTTGCCTCCTTCACTGGGAAGGTGTTGAAAGAGAACTAAAATTACAGCCAAAAGGGCTGAGTGCTGGCTTTACTATCTTGAAGCAGAAAAGCAATTGGTAAAAACTCCTGATGCCGGGTCACAGAGACCACATGCATAAGCCGCGAGGGCTGTTAGAGCCTGAGCCTTTGTTTCCAGGCAACCACATGGTTGTCCACCCACGTCTTTCCTGGTATGGACAACTCTTCTAATTATGATGGTGCTGGGTAAAGGTGAGGAAGAGGAGGAGGGAAACATAGGTGAGGGGAGACCTCTAGCTCCTTCTGGCTCCTCTCTGGCTTCACACAGCTGCCTAAACAACACTCTCAGTTGCCTCTTTCAAAAGAGGTCTCTGGGATTCAGAGATGGACTCCAATGCACAATTAAGGATGTCTAGAATTCAAGCGAAGGAAATCTGATTTTCTAAAACTTCCTGCTTGCATCATAAGGTCTCATTCTTTTCCTCTCTCCCTTTCCCCAGCTGCATGCATCCACTTTGCACACTTTGAACTTTGTGTTTTGAGTTCCCACCGTTTAGAACACCTTTCTCTCCCTTCCTGCTCTAAATCTGCCCATCCTCCAAGACTCAGCTGAATTTCTCCACATGGATGACCTTCAAGGTTCCTAGCCAGAGACAGGATGAATATCAAAACCAGCTGCACATTCCATCCATTGCCTTTGTCAGTTCTGGTGTCTGCAGTACTTGGCATAAGGTCAGTGTGCTTCTTTCACATGGATTTTGGCGAATCTTGCAAAAATAATGGAGCATGCTTCTGACCCTTTAAAGTCTATAACACACTTGTGAACTTACTGGAATTTCCTGGACCCACCCAAGGTAGGAAATAAAGAGTTTAGCATTGTTAGTGTATCACAGTGTTGTTTCTTGTGATGAGGTTCTCTCTTGCCTCAATAAAAACAAAACAAAACAAAACAAAACACATGCAGATGGCCACCCAAGTAAGAGGAGCTCACATCTGGAGAATGAAAACCACTCTAATTTATGAAACCATAACCAGTTACAGTAGGGATGATAATTCTTTAAATCCTCTCATATCCTAAGTAACCACATGGAGTGCAAAAATCAAAATCCCAAAAGTAATGCTCACCAGAGTTTGGCCAGGTTACAGATTTCTCAAGAATCTGTGACGTGGTGTGGGGCTTTCTATCATAGCATCTGCAAGTACTTTCATTCAGTGAGATGAGATAAAATCCTAGGATCTCAGGCAAAAAGGAGAAAAAGTCTCCTTTTTGATGACAACATTAATAATGATCATTATAAAAGTGTCAGCAACTAAGTGACTGGTATGTGCTAGATACTGGTATTGGTGCTTTATACATTCTAGTTCATTTATCTCCATAGTAGTTCTATATGACAGAGCTCCATTCTACAGTTAAGTAGGCAGAGTATAGTAAAGGACTTGTCTAAGGCCATATAGCATGTTAATAAAAAAGGCAAGGTTTTAGGCATCAGAGTTTGCTCCAGCAAGTGACATACAGATGACCCTAAGCTTCTAAAGGATGGAATTTAAGCCTTTTGTATCCTTAAGACTTTGTGCAGTACTTGGACTAAAGCAGAAGTTATGTGTCTGTGGCTAAATAACTGGACAAATAAGTGAATGGTAGAATGACCAGGGGACGTGTCATTTTATGTGCACTCCCTCACACGGTGATATTTATACGTAGAATGTTAGGAAGTTTAGGATCTCATGACATGAGTTTCTCAATGGCTTCAAAGGGTAGCAAGGCCATGTATTTCCTTCTCTATATTTTCTGTGATAGGAAAGTCCGGAGAGAGTAGAAGCCTGTGATCAGGCCAAATCACAGTCAAGTGTTCTGCTGTATAGGTTTCAGATGCTCTTTCACCTGAGATCCCAAGAAAGTACCCTGAGGGCAAGGACTACTTTTTCGTTTTGTTTTTTTTCTTTTCTTCTCTCCCTTTTTCTTTCTACTATTTCCTCTTATCTTTTCTCCTCTCTTTTTCTGTTCCCTTCACTTTACATTCATCTTATGTTGGAGCTATAGTAATTTAAAGTGCCAAATATTGCCATAGATCCATCTTTTAAGCCATCAAGTTTAATTCGGTAGTTGTGTGATCTACCCACACCAGATTGCTAAAGGAGATGTCAGGTCACACATCTACAAACCCCAACCTGATTCCTAACCTCAGCAAACTTAGATTGAGCCAAACATAGCAAATTATAGCTCTAAACAATATCTCTGACTTGTAAAATATTACTATTCAGTCAGAATTCAAGCACGTACCCTGAATGAGAGGCATGTGGTGTCTGAGGTAGTGAAGAACACATCTAGATCAATAACACACACACACAGTAGCCAAAAGATTCTGAAGGTGTGTCTTTTGGATTTCTGAGATTGTCTGTGATTTATATTCCCATACATAAGATATTTCCCATGTTAGAATATAGAGCTCACAATGGAAGACTAAATATTTTCTGTAAAATCTTCCTATGATCTCCAGATAGTATAACATATAGCACAAGTTCTACATGTAATGCAGCATTGTATCTATAAATGCTAAAAAAAAAAGTATAGTTGGATGAGCATGCTTCCTTTTATTTACTCTGCTTACAAAATTTTGTCCTCCTGGCACCTGCATTGCTTAAGTGTGCTCAGGTTCCAGTCACTGAATACCTTCAAAAAGTCAAATAAAAGACACCTGATCGTTTTACCTTGCTTGACCTCTCTGTGGTACCATACACCACCGCACACTCTCTTCTCAGTAGTCTGATTTCCAGGACATCACCCTCTCATGATTCCTCTCCCACCTCTCCAACATCTCCCTTCCAATCTCCATCATAGTCCAACCTCTTAAATACTGCCATTCCCCAAAACCCAGCTTTGATTTCTCTTCTCACTCCTTACAGTCTCCTTGGGGAATCTTTTACATGCCAAAAGCTTCTGTTGTCATCTAAGTCTAAAATGTAATCTTCTGCCCAGATCTTAGTCCTAAGCACCAGAACTAAATAACTAACTGCTACCTGGACATCTCCATATGAATGTGCCACAGAAATCTTACATTTAAAAATTTGCTGACTGGGTGCAGTGGCTCAAGCCTATAATCCCAGCACTGTGGGAGGCAGAGGCGAGAGGATTGCCTAAGTCCAAGTGTTCGAGACCAGCCTGGGCAACTTGGCGAGACCTCATCTCTACAATAAAATAAAATTAAAAAAATAGCTGGGCGTGATGGCGCATGCCTGTAGTTCCACCTACTTGGAAGGCAGAGCAGAAGGATTGCCTAAGCCCAGCGGGTAAAGGCTGCAGTGGCTGTGAGCGTGCCGCTGCCCTCCAGCCTGGACAACAGAGTGAGACTCCAACTCAAAAAAAAAAATTCGCTGAATGAAGTTGCCCCTTCCAACCTCAATATTTATCTCCTCTTAGATTCCCTCTTTCAGTTAATAAACAAGTGAAAACGACATTCAACCTAAAAATCCATTCAAAAAAGCTATGAATAATCCCTGGATCCTTCCTCCCCCCATATACCTTATCCAGTTGCCTCTTAAATCTTTCTTAGAACAGATTCTTTCTGTTCATGTCTTTGTCCTAGTTCTACTACCATTGTCCTAGTTCAAGCTTTTATGATTTCTTATCTAGATTATCCTACTAGCTTTATGCTGGGCTTACTAACAATCCCTTCCTTACTCCTATTCATTTTTCTACATGGTTGCCAGTGTATGCTTTCCAAAACACAAATTTATTCATTGCTTCAAATTTTTCAAAGACTCCTTCATTGTCCAGACAGTAAAGTCTAAAGTCCCTAACATGGTTTAACATTCATATGGGGGGGGGAGTCACAGTCATGGAAATTCAGCTCCAAATGCTTTAAGTAGAAACCATATGACTAAAATATCCATGGATTGATAAGAATTTTAGGCACAGGGTTCAAATGATATCACCAGGGCTCATCTTTATCTTGCTCTCTCTCACTCACTTCTTGGATTCTTTCTTCTATGTGTTTGCCTCATTTGACAAACAACTTTAGGCAGCCAGGGAAGGTACATATTTACAACTCCAGGCTTGCATGATTTATACAGCTCAGGACTCCAAAGGAAGAAAGATCCTTATCACTGCAGCAAGAAGTATATAACCATGACCTGGGCAACTTGAGTCATTGCCTGTTCCTAAGAGGTTGTCATAAAACCAGCCCAACCAAGAGTACCTGGAGTAGGGAAATGTGGTTTCTCAAAGAAAATCAGGGTTCTATTATCACTTGAAGGGAAAGAGATGTTAGTCAGACAAAACAACAAAAGTATATTACCCCGGCATACACATTGCAACAAGATCTTGACTATTCCCAGTCTCTCCCATCATGTCTGCTCTCCAACCACTGGACTACTTATAGTCCTCAGGATATTATTTCAGTCCTTTGTGCCTTTGCAAGTGCTATTCTCTCTGCATGAAATATCTGGTTGACTAAGCTTTATTTATCTTTAAAAGTCCAGCTAAAATATCTTCTTTGAGAGACTTTTGCTGACCTCCATTTTATCTCCATCCCTCTTCCTCCTCATTTCCTCTAAGCTGCTCTAATACTTAGTATTTATCCACACTATTATGCTTTTATCACTCTATATTGCAATTATTCACTGATATATCTGTTTAGCCCAATAGTGCCTTAAGAGTCACTACTGGATCCCTCAATTGTAGCACAGGCACAAAGTAGGTATTCAACAAATTATTGCATTAATAAATATCAAGTGATTGAAAAAATGAAATGCTTTTTCAGGGAAATAAATAATATATAAAACTTATTATTTTTCCTGGATGTCAGCATCTTCTCTCAACTCATTCCTTCACTCCCTCAAACTTCTCCTTGTCACATGTCACACAGATATACATGTGCAACAATTACTAGAGATGGGAAAAAGGGGCCACTTGTTCTTTATGACTGTTTCTTTTTGCTTTGTACACAGCCAGAAGAACAAAGTGTGGACTTTTAAATATCCATTATTTGGAATAAGTGGAAGAGTATAAAGCAAGCAGAAGGCCAAAAGGTGTCTGAAGGGAGATGAAGAGGTCAGATTGAGAGGAAGGGATAAAAGAGAATGACATGGTCCTAAATAACAAACTTCCTGGAATTGGCCAAGTTAGTGTCAATGATGAAAATGGTGCATGAAACACTTTCGGCGGCTTGTGCCTGTGACACATGGTTCTGCTTTGTGTGCCACATAAGTAAGTTTAGTTTTGCCTAATGCAATGAAATTCCTCTTAAAGAAGGATACTTTTGGGAAATGCATTAGTCGTATAATAAGACTTTGCTGAAGAGAACTGGTGTGATCTTCAATCTGTAGTCACTAAACTCTCTACATCAGTTTAATCTCCTACAAAACAGAGGATTAACACACCTTTGTCCTTCCCCTGAAACAGTCATGTGAGATTCTCAAGGGAGATGTGTGTGAAAGTATTTGGCAAAGTGCTAAGTACAATATGTACAACAGTAGGTCATGAACATTAAGGAATATTGTCATACGAAAGCTGTGAGCATATTTTTTAGATTTTTTAAATGAATTTGTGAATATGTGAAGATTTATCATAATTTGACTGACAACATGCAAATCTGTTTTACCTGAAATTAAAAGAGAGAAAAGAAAGGGATAGAAAAGGGAAAACAACAACAACAACAACAGCACTATAGCCAAATTTGTTAGTGGGGATGCACTTGTTAGAAGAGCTAAATAATATTACATTATTGTCAAGATATCAGTGCTTTGTACGGAAGCAAGGAGATCATCACATACTTGACACTTACCATGTTGCCAAGTTTAGCTTTCCTCTCTCTGTCTTCCTACCTTTGATGTGGGTCAAAGACAATTTTTATAATGAAAATTAATGACAAAAGATTGCAAAGTCAACACAAGATAAAAGTAACCTTACTACTATACTTTGAATGCTTATATCCCCACCAAAATTCACGTGTTGAAACTTAATTGCCAACGTGGTAGTGTTAAGAGGTGGAGCCTTCAGGGGGTGCTTAAGTAGAAAGTGGAGCCCTAGTGCATGAGATTAAGGCCTTTATAAAAGAGCATTAGGCTGTCTTGCCCTTTCACCTTCTGCCATGTGAGGACACAGTAACAAGTCCTAGTCTGTAGTATTTTGTTACAGCAGCATAAACAGACTAAGACGCTTATCTCTATATGTAAGCACAATCTTTTCTGAAGTTCTTTTATGTTCATCTGTCATTGAAGCTCATTGAAACAAGGAACACCGGGAATTTTATAAGCACAATATTTAAACAAACATACTTGGATGTTTTCTCTTTTGCCAACAGGACTAGTCTCCTTTACTTCATCCCATCCTCTGTCTCACTCATGCTTAGGGACACCATGAGCCATTTCGAGGAATGGTACCAAGTTCCATCTGCAGGTATAGCCACCTGAGACAAGTCTGGGCAGCAGTCGTGATCAAGTCCTTTGGGGTGTGGTGGCTCAAGCCTGTAATCCCAGCACTTTGGGAGGCCGAGGCAAGAGGATTGCCTGAGCTCAGGAGTTTGAGACCAGACTGGACAACCTGGCGAGGCCTCATCTCTACAACAAATCAAAAAAATTAGCCAGGCATGGGAGCATGAGCCTGTAGTTCCAGCTACTTGGAAGGCTGAGGCAGAAGGATTGCCTGAGCCCAGCAGGTTGAGGCTGCGGTGGCTATGAGTGCAACTGCACTCCAGCCTGGGCAACAGAGTGGGACTCCAGTTCAAAAAAAGAAACAAAGAAATAAAGAAAAGCCTATCCTAGACTCATTGCCTCAGCAGGACTGGCAATGACTTTAAGAAACTTTTTCTTCAGCCTCACTCCTCCCTTTCACACCTCGGCTGTGATGTAAATGGCATTACCCAGAGGGTAGGAGTACAGGGAGAAAATGAGTGCAGATAAAATTAAGCAGAGATGGCAGAGATGGCAGTCCAGTCTTAAAACTAGGCACTCCTAAAATCACCTGAATGTCACTGTCAATCAACACACATCCTTCATTTAATTTCAGATTGTTACATGGAAGAGTATTAATTCACAAATACTCATGAAAAAGATTTTGCTTCATTTTCACATGTATGGAGTGCAGATTTGGGAGAGAAAAGGAACTTATTATGCATGGCTTTTCATGATTTTGGGGGGCTAGAATCTAGATGTTGAGCTTTATCTTCAGAACTGTTGGAGTCTTAACTGTCTTTGGGATTCTTTCTGCAATCTCAGCATTGCAATCTCCTTGCAAATCCTGGATCTTAGATATTATCAAAGAAAAAATATTGAAGGTCAGCATCCTTAAAAGTAGAGAGCAATAGGTTCTTTATATTCCTTAGTCTTCTGGATAGATTTCTAAGCTTTGACAGGGCCAGGTATGGTGTACATCTCTTTGTGTTGTTAATGTCTGGATTAAGTAGGTCCTAAAATAGAAAACACTTGATGATGGTGACAGTTCTTGATATAGCAATGGCTGGCAGCAAACCAAAACTTTTTAAGTGTTCTGAATTTTGGTTTTGACCTGTTAGTGCCACACTAAAGTTCGCCTGAGCCAGCTCATTCTTGGTTTTGCTTATGGAAAACAGTGGGGAAAGAGAATGTCACCAAACAAATGAAATGTCTTTGCCTTTTGACTTCTACCTTCTTCTAGGCAACTTCTCCCTAAATTTCCTCCATTAGGTCAAAACAATCTCATTAATGGTGAAACAACTCAAAACATGTTACTTTTATAAGTAAAAGATGGTCATAAACATTTTTGCTTTTCCATGACTGAAGGGCCACTCAAAACTCATTACTCTCAGCCTCCCAATACCTGCTGAGTAGAAGCAGTTTTCTATGGTGTCAGATAGGATATTAAGGTGTAATGGTAGAGTTCCACATAGCATGTTGAGTTGTATTCTGTACCTTCTCTTGGACAAAGCAACGCCAATAGGAGGAGACTGCAGTATAAATTCAACAACAAACTCCTGAAAGCATGCCTTAAACTGTATTGCTCATTAGGTTGGAAATAAAGGTATTAAATCAATCTCTGACCCTAAAACATTGATTGAGCATCTGTTGGATTCCAAGCACTATGGTAGGTGCTCAGGCAACAAAGTTAAATAAGATACAGTCCCAGACTTCATAAAGATAGACATATAAAACCATAATTGCAATATGACAGGTAATGCTGTGATGAATGCAGACACAGTGTAACTTAATGTCAGGCATAGTATTTCTAGAAAAGTTTTCCAAAAGGGAAAACATTTGAACTAATTATGGATAGATGGGTGGAAATTCCCCTGATGACTGGTGGGGCAACTAGGGTTGGGCTAGAGTATTCCAGGTTGAGGGAAGATTGACGATGCCTTCATTCTTTTTTTTAATGCATACACTCTTCCATATGCAACTTCTTTTACAAAATATTTTGCTTATTAGTGAAGTGGGAGCAAAGGAGATCTTATATCAGAAACATCTTTTCAGAATAAACATGTCATCCGAGAGAAACTGAAGGCTGCCGTGTGGTCACCCATAGCCACATTTCCTATCCCAAGTGCGCAGCTTTCCTCCTAGACCAACTTGAGATGGCACAAAGACAGAGTTGGAGTTCGCTATCTTAGTGGATCTTAGACGTTCTGTGTAATGAGGCTGACAAAGTTGTTTCGTTGGTTAGACTGTTCAGCAGAAGGAAAGAGTCAGTGGTGTTTGCTGCTGCAGCATTTACCCTGAGATTAAAGAGATTTCTGCTGGAGAGCTGTCTGGTCCAGGACTTTTTTTAGTAGATAGTTTTCTTATGACATACTTGATTTCCTGGGTTGTTATTGGTCTCTTTAGGTTCTCAATTTCTTCTTGCTTCAACTTGGGGAGGTTGTGTGGTGTCAGAAAGCCTTCCATTTCATTTAGGTTTCCAAGTTTGTTTCCATACAAGTGTACATAGTAATCTCTGATAATATTTTGTATTTCTTTGGGGTCAGTTGTGACTTGATCTTTTGCATTTCTGATTGTGTTTATTTGGGCTTTTTCTCTCTATTTCTTGATCAGTCTAACTATGGGTCCATCAATCTTGGTTATCCTTTCAAAGACCCTGCTTTTTGTTTCATTGATTTTTTTTGTATTATATTTTTGTCTTCTATGTCTCGAATTTGGGTTTTTATTTTAGTGATCTGGATTCTTCTGCTGAAGTTGTGGTTTTGGTATTCTTGCTTTTCCAGCTTCCTTAGGTGATTTGTTAGGCTGTTAACTTGTGATCTTTCCATTTTCTGCAAAGCCAAAGAAAGAGAGTGGGGGGACAGCCCACAGTCTGGGAAAAAAATATTTGCCAACTGTATATCTGACAAAGACCTAACATCTAAGGTCTACAAGGAACTCAAACATGCCACAAAGAAGCCCCATTGCAAAGTAAGCAAAATATATGAATAGACACTTCTCAAAAGAAGACATATGAGCAGACATATGAAAAAAAATGCATATGAGCAGATACATGAAAAAATGCTCAGCCTCACTAATCACCAAAGAAATGCAAAATAAAACCACACTGAGATACCACCTAACACCAGCCAGGATGGCCATCGTCAATTACTCAAAAAACAAAAGATGCTTGAGAAGATGTGGGGAAAAGGGACTACATCTATACTGTTGGTGGGAGTGTAAACTAGTACAACCTCTGTGGAAAACAATTTGGCGATTCCTAAGATCTAAAACTTTACCTTCCATATGACCCCACAATCTACCTACTGAGAATATACCTGGAGTAACTCAAATCTCTCTATGAAAAAGATACCTACACACATTCTTATTGCAGCATTATGTACAATAGCAAATGGAACCAACTGTGCTGCCCATTGAAAGAGGACTGGATTTAAAAAATGTGGTACATATACCCAATGGAATATTACACAGCCATAAAGAAGGACAAAACTATGAACTTCATAGCAACTTGGATGGACTTAGAATCTATAATACTGAGTGATCTATAATAGAAACGAAGAACTGAGTGCCACATGTTCTCACTCATAAGCGCACCTTTAAAAATTATCATAATACTATAAGAAAGGGTTGGCAGTAGTTGGAAATTGCTGGGGCAGGGGGTGGGGAGGGCAAGAGTAAGAAACTACCAGGGGAGTTGGGGGCACACCTCATCAACAAGGGTACCTGCATAATTACCACTTGTATACCTAACCCTGAATTGCACCCCACATCTTCAAAATTAAAATTTTTTAAAAAAAGAGCTGAGAGAGAGAGAGAGGGAGGGGAAGAGGGGAAGGAAAGAGGGCAGTAGAGAGGGAGAGAGAGCGATGTGGGGGAGAAAGATGAGAGAGAGGACAGAGAGGAGAAACAGGGAAAAAGGAAGAAGAGAGAGGGAGAGAGGGAGAAAGAGAGGGAAGAGGGGATAGAGAAAGAGGAGAGAGAGTGAAGTGAGGGATGGAGAGATAAAACTACAAAATATAGTAATTTCTTTACTTCTTTTTCTTTTTTTTCTTTTTTTTTTTTGCAATTCTCATTAGGATTGTACAAGTTCTGTTTAGAAATATTATAACTCCAAAGCAGGGGCATCCACATAGGAAAAGAGGAAGCCAAGTTATCCCTCTTTGCTGATAATATAATGCTATACCTCGAAAATGCAAGAGAATCTGTCAAAAACCTTCTTGCACTGATAAAGGACTTTGGCAAAGTCTCAGGGTATAAAATCAACGTGCAAAAGACAGTTGCATTCTTATACACCAAAAACAAGCAGGCAGAGAACCAAATAAAAAGCACAATCCCTTTCACAGTAGCAAAAAAAAAAAAAAAAAAAGAAATACTTTGCCATCTTCCTAATCAGAGAAGTGAAAGACTTTTACAATGAAAACTACAAAACACTGCTCAAAGAAACCACAAATGATGCAAACAAATGGAAAAATATTCCATGCTTATTGATTGGAAGAATCAACATTGTTAAGATGTTCATCCTACCCAAGGCAATCTACAGATTTAATGTGATACCCATTAAATTATCAGCATCATTCTTCTCAGACTTGGAAATGACAATACAGAAATTCATATGGAAACGTAATGACCATGAATAGCCAAAACAATCCTCAGCAAAAGAAACAAAATGGGAGGTATCACACTTCTAGGTTTTAAACTTTATTATAAGGCTGCAACAATCAAAACAGCCTGGTATTGGTATAAGGACAGGAATATAGACCAATGGAACAGGATAGAGATTCCAGAAGCAAAACATCAATTTCTCAACCAACTCATCTTCGACAAAGCCTTCACTGACAACCACTGGGAAGAGGAGAAACTATTCAGTAACTGGTGCTGAGTAAACTGGCTTACCATATGCAGAAGATTAAAACTAGGTCCCTACCTATCACCATACACAAAAATCAACACTAAATGGATCAAAGACCCAAATGTAAAACCTCAAACTGTAAGAACTTTAGAAAACGCAGAAGATACCTTTATGGAAATTGAAACTGGCAACCAATTCATGATCAAAGCCCCAAATGCCCATGCCATAAGAGATAAGATAGACAAGTGGGACCTCATCTAACTGAAAAGTTTCTGCAAAGCAGAAGAAACCATCCAGAGAGCAGGAAGACAGCCCACAGAATGGGAAAAAATATTTGCCAACTGTATGTTTGACAAAGGCCTAATATCTAGGATCTGCAAGGAACTCAAATGTGCTGAAAAGAAAAAAACAAACAGCCCCATTACAAAGTGGGCAAAAGATATGAATAGACACTGCTCAAAAGAAGACATATGAGCAGCCACCAGATACATGAAGAAATGCTTAGCCTCACTTGTCATCAAAGAAATGCAAATTAAGACTACATTGAGATACCACCTAACGCCAGTCAGGATGGCCATCATCAAAAAACAACAGATGCTGGAAAGGATGCAGGGAGAAGGGAACACTTCTACACTGCTGGTGGGAGTGTAAACTAGTACAACCTCTGTGGAAAACAGTTTGGCGATTTCCTAAAAGATCTAAAAATTGACTTTCTATGTGACCCAGGAATCCCCTTCTGGAATATACCCAGAGGAACTCAAATCACTCTATGAGAGAGATACTTGCACACACATGTTTATTGCAGCATTATTCACAATAGCAAAAACATGGAACCATAGAAAGCGAACTGGATTTAAAAAATGTAGTACATATACACAATGGAATATTTTGCAGCCATAAAGAAGGACAAAGTTATGAACAATGCAGCAACTTGGATGGATTCAGCATCTATAGTACTCAGTAATATATTACAGAAACAAAGAACTGAGTACCACATGTTCTCACTTATAAGCAGGCCCTGAAAAATTATCATAAACTATAAGAAAGGGATTGGCAGTAGTGGGAAACTGCCAGGGGAGGATGGGGAGGGGCCCACTTTATCAATAATGGTACTTGATCTCAAACCAAGTGAAGTGTGGACCAATGTGAGGCCCAGATTTTACCTGTATAATGACCATTTGTATACCTAACTCTGAATTGTACCCCACATCATTAAAATTAAAAAAGAAATATTATAACTCCAAGAACAGTTTTTATATTTTATTTTCACATTGAAAACCAGTGAGGTTTGCTTCCGCCTCAAAGAGTGTGTTTATATAAAATTAAATGAATGTGCCAGTAAGCTGCACTTTTTTTTAACTAAATGGCTAAAGGGTTAAAACTAGAAACTCAATTATCAACATCACTTAAGTGTCCACTGCTCTTCATGAGACCCTATCAATTATGTCTTCCCGCACTTAATGAGGCACTGAGGAATTCAGAACGTTCAATGCAAACACTTGCATTCAAAATTTTCATTCGATTGAAATTCGATTTTGTTTCTGTAAAAGCAAAAATTTGCACCAAGCAAAGCTAAATAGGCACAAAAGACTTTATTCAAGATTACTACGACAAGGTGGAGAAACCAGAACTCAGTCTAAACTCAATTCTGTTGAAATAAAGGGTGGGAGGGTTTTTAAGTGCTGGGGTGAGCTAATGGAACAATACTGAAGGATGCTAAGGGAAGTCATAGACGAACTGTGTTTGCTAATTGACTTCGTCCAAAGGAAAACAATTTCTCATACCTTTATGACAGGAGGTAGTTTTGCAACTTGGAGCGAGGCACCCACTGAAGTTAGGTTCCGGCCTTCCCACAGAGGAGAGGAGATGTGCTGCTATCTTATTTTCAAGGGGTGACTCCCAGCCTAAGCAATCTTAGGCTTTCAAAATGGCAAGAGGCTTTATAAAAGATTTATGTCTCAAAGTGTCAGAGAAAGAACTAACAAATACAAGTTTTCTAAAGTAAATATGCTTTAAGGAAAGGGAGATCAAGGCCTAGAGTTAGGAGTAGGCCTAAATTTTAGTCAAACTGAGGGAAACATTATGGCCATCTCAGTCATTTCTTTGGTAGCATTTTGCCAGATATAATTCACTACATTCTTTTTTTTTTTTTTTTGCATATTTGCTTCTGCTTCTTACCCCTGGCCTTGGGTAATTAAGCTCACAGACAAAAAATAAGCAAAAACAATGACCTCAGCAAGAGTTGGCTTTAGAATCCCTTTCTACTGTTTTTTCTCCTTGAAAACTCACACTTGGTTTGAACAACAATTACAGCATAGTCTTCTTTTAGTAATAGTCTTCTCTAGTTATGCAAAAGCAATGACTGAAAAGACCAGGCATACTACTTCCCAAGTAGAAGACAAGAACCCAGACAAGTACCAATGCTGAACTTGAACAAGTCACATATTTTTCTGGCTGGAATTATAATAGTCTTTTGTCTCTTCAGAGAATTCAGATTCCTCATATTGGAAAGAAACCCTGATTTCCCACTAAATTTCTGTTTTATACATGCTGGTGCAGACAATTGGAAATGAGTAGTATTGCCCACCTCAATGTATAATGTTTCCAAAAGCAAATAAGGATGATTCAATGCTTATGTATAATTAAACATAACTAGGAATAGCCAGGAAATTCTTAAACTTAGTGTAAATATATTCCAGAAACTTGGAAAAAACATTGTGGTTAATGAAGAAACGTTGGTGCATTCCATTAAAAACTGGGAATAAGACAAAAATGACCTCTAACACCACCAGACATGCTGGTGAATGTTATTAGAAAAGAAGTATGAAATTAAAGAATTGGAAAATAACAGAAAAAACTAATATTTTGCTAGTGATATGGTTGTCTGCCTAGAAAAACCAATGGAAGTATAAGCCAGCCCTTAAAACTATCAGGAATTCAATGTTCTTGCTAAATTCAAGATTACTTTACAAAATTAAACAGAACACTTCTTCATCAGTAGTAATCAAATAGAAAATGCAAACTTAAAAGGGTATTTCTCTAAATAACAACAAAAAAGTTATCAGTAATATACAAGATTTCTATAAGATGAACTGAACAAATGGAGAAACATTTTATTCTCTTGGATTTGAGGACTTAATATTACAAAGATACAACTTCACTCCACATTTATCTACAAATTCAATGTAATCCAATATAATGTTAATCTGAATCTATGAATAAACTAAAAATAACTTATTCTAACATCTCAGAAAAGGAAGACCATAGAGGAAAGACTTACCTTACCTGTTAAAAAGAATATTTTTAAAATATAGTAATAAAAATAGTTTCCCAGACTATGAAGCGCAGAAAAATAAACCCATGAATATACAGCAGAGGTAGCTCTGCAAACCACTGGGGAAAGGACAGATAGTTTAGTGAATGCTATTAAGAAAACTGGCCTGCAATATGTAGAATGATAAAACAGAGTCCCTTTTGACAGTAAATGTAAAAAGTATACTAGAGATAGATTCAGAACCAACTGCTAAAACCCAGACTATAATGTTCATACCAGAAAATGTATAAGAATATCCTTGTGATCTCAGGATGGAGGAAAATAGTCTTAATCTTTCTGCTCAAAATATTCCACAAATTGTGTGCAAGATAATTGACAAGTTTGATTATATCATAATTAGATCTCTCTGTTGAATGAAAGACATCATGAATAAAGTTTACAGACAGACTACATATTGAGAGAAGATTTTTCAATATCTAATACACAAAAGACTAATATTTAATATAAGAAACACCTGCAACTTGCAAAGGCGGGAATCTCCAATCAAAGGATGGGCTAAGGTTATGGTTGGGTAATTTACAGAAAAAGAAATCCAAAAGGCCAACAAGCATAAGAAAAACTGCTCACTCATTATCAAGCAGAGAAATATAAATTAATGAATCTGAAAAGTCACTTGACACTTGTTAAACTGGCAAAAAATGAGAAATCTGGACATTGCTACGTGATGACAGGGATGTTGTAACATCTTTCTGAGAGATCAGAGACTGGTGTGAGAACCAGTCTAGCAGTAGTGATTCCAAATAACTGTCCCCACCCTTTATGACCCAGAGACTTATAATGAGCTCAAAGACTTTCTCACACAGTCCCCTAAGATCATCCTAGTGTTGCTTTTGGTGGTGGAAATGAGAGGTAATGCTGGTGTCCAGTCTTGAGGAAAGGGAGGTTGAAAGTGGAGGGTGCCTACCGTGGAAAGCTACCCAGCAAAAATAGTGAGACACTACCTATGCCTAGAGCTACATGAGTGGATGCTAAAATCCTATGGCTGAGTTTTTAATAAGTAGGAAAAGTAATAAATCTATAAACAATTCCATTTGCATAATTTTAAGATGCATGCTCATAAAACATCTTTCGTTACACACACATATGTAAGGATATAACACACATTAGAATGCTTTCCTCTTCTGTGGAGGGGAAGTGGAGGACAGAAATGGGAAAAGGAATAAAAAGGAATAAACGAGTACCAGAAATTAAGAGGGGGTCAACATGGACCTATGATAATAATGTGACTATGAGGGGTATGATTAACTAATAGAGAGTTAATATATGTAATAATATTATATAAGTAAATTTAATATTATATATAAAAATATATGTTATAAGGTACTGAAATAATATATACTATATGAATATATGATTTATATGATATACAAAATATAATATCATATAGTATAATTGTATATGCTATAATATATAATATACATAATTATATGTTATAATTATCTCTTGGTATCTGTCAGAGACTGGTTCCAGGACCCCTTATGTATACCGAAATCCATGGATGCTCAAGTCCCTCCTATAAAATGGTACAGTATTTGTATATAGCCTACAGCACATCTGCCCATGCACTTTAAATCATTTCTAGATTACTTATAATATCTAATACAATGAAATGCTATGTAAATGTTGTTATACTGTATTGTTTAGGGAATAATGACAAGAAAAATGTCTGAACAAGTTTAGTACATATACAACTATTCTTTTTTTTGTTTTCCAAATATTTCTGATCATTGTTGGCTGAATTCACAGATGCGGAACCCATGAATATGGAAGACTGACAATGTGTGTCTGTGTGTGTGTCTGTGTGTGTGTGTGTGTGTGTGTAGAGAGAGAGAGATTTTCACTACCAGGTAAGAGCACAGAATGCATTATACAGTGTTTTTGTTTTAAGATACTACTCAAGACTCAGTTTTATATTTTCTTTTATACATTCTAACCCTCTAGAAAAATTTTCTTCAAACTCTGATTACTTAACAGAGAATACATATCAAATCCAAAAGAAGAAAAGAAAAAGAAATAAAAGAATGCAAACAAACTCAAAGAACCAACGTTTAAGTATTCTTGATATAATTAAAACTAAGTAAGAGAACTTCAAATTATGAAATAAATAAATAAAAGCAAGTGCAGGATTAAATAATAAATTTGCCACATCCATGAAATAACAATTTTCAGGCAAATCTATTAGTTTAATACAAATATAACCATACTTCTTGTTGATCACTGTGGAAATGAAACAGCAAGACAAACTCAATTTCAATGGAACTCATGGACAATTCTGTATCTGAAATACTTTCAAGGAGCTGTGACACGTTAGTGGTTCATCTTCTTTGGTAGAATATTTGAAAACTCCTAGTAGAATGCAGTCTTCCACACTGATTAATGCAAGTTGCATCTGGTTTTCCATTTTTGGTAACCAAGCAAAGGAAGCTGACTTTCCAGTAGTTTAAAATTGTAGAGAGAGGAAACAAATTGTTTCCCAATGAACTTTACGATAACAGCTGTTTCTGATATAAGCAAATAACACCGATACTCAAGCAGATGGATAGGCTTCTTTTGGGAAATGTTATGAATAGGAAGAAACAAACACCCTACCCACACAATTTATAAATATTTTTCCTTTGGTATTTGTTTAATATCTTGATTAAAAATGTGTATGGCATGAAGCAGTATGCCCAAATTGAAGAGACAGCCAAAAAAATAATAATAAAAACCATTAACTTTGAGAATAGGGCCCATTAACTATGAGAGGCATGGGGATCAGAAAAAAACAAACTCCAAGTGACATTCCACTCTCAAGTGAAGCAGTGAGTGCTTAGGAGAAACATTCTAGAACTTTCATTCATTCATCTAGAGTACATCAAGGAGTGACTCATTCTCCAGACGCTGTTCTCAGAACTGTAAACAAGCCTAGCAAAGCCCCTTCAATTCTCACACAGACAAGAAATGTGATTTCACATAGCATTAAGCAACAGAGAGGAAGAGAAACAGGAAAAGTGATCATGGGAGAGAGGAGAGAGCAAGAGATGGAGTGGGAGCGTGGCATTTGTGTAGGAGTGGCTACACTAGCTAGAGGAATTAGAACAGGATTGTGTGAAGAGCTGGCGTTTCAGGTGGAACTTAGTGAGGAAGGGAAGAGTGTTCTAGGGAGAGGGAAGCAAGTGAAGCAGAAAGAAACTGATGTCTACGGGTATCGGAAGAAAGTCAGTGTGGCTGAAGCTGTGACAAGGTAGAGAGCAACACAAGGTGATGGTCTAAAGGAAGGCAGGGGTTATGTTATACAAAGCCTCATTGGCTATTGAAGGAGTTTAGATTTTCATTGCCAGTACAGAGAATTGTGTTAATTGGGGAGGGGAGTAACATAACTGAAGTTACATTTGAAAAGTCATTGTGGCTCCTGGGAGTAAGGAATAAGAATGAAAGCAAGAAGTCAAGTTGGAGGCTTTGATGGCAGTCCTGGTGAATGATGATGGGGATTTGGGATAAAATCCTGTCAGGAGAAATAGTGAGTTGTGGTCTGATTCAGGCATTTTTGATGGACTGGTTGACTGATTGGAGATGGTGTGTAGGGAAAGAAAAGAAGCCAGGAACAAATTAAGTCTGAGATTTAATGTGCCACACAATCAAATGGAGATGACAAGTAGGCAGTTGGAAGTAAGAGATTGGAAGTCTTTGGTGATGCAAGTGCTGGAAAATTAGCTAAAACTTTACTATAATGCTTATTTCTTCTGAAGAACTGAGAGTTGTTTAGACACTTTTCATGTTTTTTGAAAACATTTCTAAAATACATATCTGTCAACCTGTCTTAGACCTTCATAATCCAACATGGTATACACTCAGTGCATGCAAGCATGTCTTTAAATAATGCTTAATGATTAAGTGATTAATTAGCAGTTCTTTATATTGATATTCTCTAATTTTTCAATGCTGATTGAGGCACCTCATTGGTCAAAGTACTTACCAAGACAATTTCTTCATCTATAAGATAAGTATAACAATGTTCTCTTGCAAGATTGTTGTAAGAATAAGAATGAATGTGTAGAAAGCACCTGGTGCATAGTAGGTATCAATGTGTAGTAACAATTATTGTAGATTGAATTCTAATCGATGTAACTCTAACTATAAGGCAATCTTAGAAATTGTTTCTCTGAAATGAAAGGACTCCAAATGAAACTTTCTCAACCAAAGTGACATTTCAGGAAATAATGCCCAATAGGCTAGCATTTTCTTTGAATCAAGACAGTAGCTGTGAGCAATCTGAAGTTTATTCAGTCTTCGATTCATATGGAACACCTGTATTTTGGGCCCAAGGAAGCTGAATAATAATTGTTTTGTGTGTGTATTTGTATTAGTCAGAGTTCTGCAGAGACAACAGAACAATCAATAAAGTGTGTGGGTGGGAGAGGGAGGGAGGAGGAGAGGGAGAGGGGAAGAAATTGGGAGAAAGAGAGGGGGGAGAGAAAAAGGAAAGGAAGGAGGAAAGAAGAGAGAGAGAGAGAAGGGGGAGGAAAAGAGAGAAAGAGAGAGAGAGAGAAAAGGGGGGAGAAAAGGGGGGAGAGAGAGAGAAATTTTAAGGCACTAGCTCACTTGATTCATGTAATTGTAGGGCCTGAAAAGTTCAAATTCTGGGTAGGCCAGCAGGATGAAGAGAAGAGTTGATGTTGCGGCTCGAGTCCACAGGCAATCTGAAGACAAAATTCTTCCTTGGGATATCTGTCTTTTGCTCTTAGGTCTTCAACTGATTGAATGAGGCAGGCCCATCCACATTATGACAGGTAATATGTTTGCTTAAAGTCTATTGATATAAATGTTAATCTCATCGAAAAAACAGCTTAACAACAACATCTAGACTGGCATTTGACCTAATACATAGGTATCAAGGTCTAATCAAGTTGGCATATAAAATTAACCATCACAATGTTTATCCTTGGAGTTTAACAAAGATGGTATTGTTAATTTCATACGTCAGGTAAAAAAATGTCCAACAACTGTGTGAGAGAAAATTTCGGTTATTAAAATTTCAAAATAAATAAAACTCAATACATCAGTTTCTTCAGTGTCTTCAGTCACGAACTCATGGAGTTTTCTTAATACTCCAAGCCTTCTTTCTATCCACTCCTCTTTCTCCTCCACTCCCATCATGTCAAATAGTCCTGATGAAATACGGGCATAAGCACTTCAAAAAGAAATGTATCTGTAAGGGAGCAAACAGATTATAAGCAGAAAGGAGGCCATATTCCAACGGACAGTATCAGACATCACACACATGTTGGTAATTGTTTCAGAGAAGAATGCAATACAACTGCACCCCAGGCTGCTGCCAATGCTTTTTCCTCAAACAGGCATGAAATGGTCACCACTGACTTGCACAACCAAGAGTGACTGGGGCAAGTGAGAGTTCCAGATCAGTTCCACCTGCATGGCAGTTTACAGTTTGCTCTTCACAGACTTGAAAAGGAATTGACTTGGATGGATTTACAGTCAATTATACTCAGTGAACTATCACAGAAGCAAAGAACAGAATACCATATGTTCTCAATCACAAGTGAACCTTGAACAATTATCATAAATACCATGAGAAAGGGATTGGCAGTAGTGGGAAACTGCCAGGGGAGGGAGGGGCACACCTCATTAACATGGTTACCTGCATAATGAACATTTGTATACCTAACCTGAATTGTACCCCACATCTTTAAAATAAAGAAAAAAAGAAGAAAAGAAATTGAGTAATTTGAACTAAATGCAGTAAATGAATACCAAACACCAGAATGAATTCTCATGCTTATTTAGAGACCAATTGCTTTTATTAAACAGCTCTGGGTTTAGGTCAAATTGGTAGCTGGTTCCAGCTACACTGTAGCTACTGATTCAACAGCTGTTGTATTCCGGGGAAGTAGAACTGAATTTAGAACTGAATGAAGTGATGTGGTGTCAATGGCTGCAAAAACACAGTCTCTTGGGTTTATATTTCAGTAAGTTATTTCAGATGCTTTCTTTGGGGGACCTTTGCACTTGCCACAAAAACCAAAGCCAAAAGTTTTTTAGGAGTTGATTTCTCTTCATTCATCTCTGCCCCAATCATAAACCCAAATGCACCTGTCTTTGGAATTTGAACTCTGGTGATGCAAGTCATAAAAATTTCAGAGTATCTAGGTCCTAGTAGGGCTATGTCTGTGCTAATCATTCCTTGAATATTTTGGAGGAGAATATATATTTCCACTGCCTCTTATCATATTTTCTCTAACATTTCATCCACTCAGTTAATCATTCAATTATGCATCAGATATTTATTGAGTGCTTGCTGTGTGCTAGAGACACATGTTCTGGGGATAGGGAATCTATCAGGGAATAAAAGGGACAAAAATATCTGCCCTTTTTCAGGGAAAAGAGATAAGGAAATTGAAGACCAAAGGAGAGGTGGAGTTGAATAGGGCATTTCTATGTTAAAATGCTAGGATATTAGCAAGGACAGGCAAAAAAAGAACGAATGGTCAGGCAGGTGAGGGAAAAACAAGAAGTTTGTGTTTTGGAGGTCAAATCACTTTGGAATACTATTTGACAGTATTTCCTAAAGTTAAACATGACCCTATGGCACAACAACTTCACTCTTGGCTATGTAACCAAGAGTGAATACTGTATGATTCCATCAATATGACATTTTGAAAATAGGCAAAACTAACCCACGGTGATAAAGTAGAAAATAGATACTGCCTTTGAGGGGTGGTGACTGGGGAGGGGCATAAAAGAATCTCACTTGAGGACTGGTATTGGTTTACTCCTGATCAGAGTAGATCTTAAGTGCTGTGTACTTAAAATCTGTGCACTCTATTGTATATAAGTCATAAATCTACAAAAAAAAAAAAAGATTTTCAAAGTAGAATTGGAAACAACTCTTTCATTTCTTCCCTCACCAAAATAAAGGTCTACGTATATAGATTCTTAGAATGGGGTAATATTTAAAGATCATCCTGTCCAAACTCCTTCCAAAACAGTTTGTGAGCTATGCCACTTTCCTGTGGATGGAGTCTGAATATGTGGCTTTTGGGGTGTTGGTCACTTTTCTAGATGTCTATACATAATTTTTGTTGACCTTTTCAATTATGGTGGTATGGTAGTCAAGTGATAAAGTACAAAAAAGACTTAGGGTAAACTTAAGAGATTACTGCCTTAAGAATCAAAAACGTTGAAGCGTATGTTCCATATGAAGATGGAAAATCTTGACCAACTCCTCCTTGATATTTTATGAAAAGAAGCATCATCTCTTATTGAGAATGCATGTTTCCAGTAGAAAGCTTGGAGTTTGCCAATACATATCCTGGATTACTCCAACCTGGAGGTTTCTCTACATATGAAAGAAAAATTAAAAGTCTTCTTAGCTTGAATGGCATATTTTGAACATTCTTAGGCAAGCAAGTGTAACATACACATGAACAGCTCTAATAATGTCATACACCCAACTAAAGCACTCATCTTGTGCTGAGGCTGCCTTTCAGCTTGCCCTATTAAAGAGTTTTTCTCTTTTTAGGTTGCTTTGGAATTAGCTAATGACATGGCATAAACCAAGTTCTCGCTTCCTTAAAGCCAAGTCAACTTCCAGAACTAGACCTTTCCTTGCCAAAAAACACACTGAGTCACATGAGCCTTTCTGGCACGGTCCTCAAGAGTGTGATGAGGAAACAGTAGTATGAATGAGAGCTGATGAGTTGGGAGAAGGGGGTTGCTGGGCCAGAGGGAATCTTTTCCAGCCTTGTCTCTCAGGCACACCAAGGTAACATAGGAGGGGAAGCCTTCTCTTCCCTCAAGCAAGTACAAATTCAAAGGGGGTAGACACTGACTGTGAGAGCTGCTGGCATGGCAGGGAGAAAGCTATTTGTTCTGTAAGAATAGGGTAGGGCAAGGAGTGGAGGGGAGAGTCAGGGAAGCCCTGCTCTGCTGATTGCAATCGCTGCCTCAGGAAGTTATGTAATTGAGTTTTCATCAGCATTCAGGTATTGAAGTCAACACTGGTCACCTCCCAGAACATGAGTCTTAACTTAAAAAAACCTGGATGATCAAATTTTGGGGGAATATAAATTTCAAGGGATTCATTCTGTTAGAAGATTGGGTAATGATGCAGATAATTAAAAAAGTGTATCGCTTTCAACATCAACCTGTGCCACAAAATGTGAACAAAAATGATAATTTTAGAGATGAAAATAATGCCCACTTGTAGGCTTTTATTAAACATGCTGCTTGGGAAGTGAATCTATGTTGACTAGTAGGCCTTTTAAAGATAAACTCAGGGTGTTCATAAACAATATGCATCTCAAAACCACTTCTGTTGAAAATCTCCAATTTTATTTACGGCTAGGTCTCAATGAGGCAGCAGGAAATAAGGGGAAAGAAGAGAGAGAGTAATGTAGCTTAAGGCTTAATACTAAATGCCTAAGCTACTACTACATCACTGATTCTCAGTCTCATGTATAGATGTTAGAATCATTTGGGATATTCTGACTAATTTGGCTTGGGGGCCCTCTTCTCTGGTATTGTTAAATCTTCCCAGGGGATTTCAACATGCAGCCACAGTTGGTATCTAATGCAGTAGGGACAATGGTTCTCAAAGTGTGGTTCCCAGACAAGTATCACCAGCATCTCCTGTAAACTTGTTTAAAGGCAAATTATTGGACCCCACACTAGACTTACTGAATCAAACTCTGGGAGTGCGGCCCAGCAGTCTGTGTTTTAACCATCCTCCAGGTGGTTTTGATGCAGTCACAGGTTCAAGAAACACTATTTTGGGGAATCATCAGAAACAATGCCATCAGGTTCCAGGTGATCAGCCACATGCAGATGATTTTTTTATAGGCCTGCTCGGAATTTTACGTGTGATTAGATTGATCTATTCTGGGTGTCTACATAATTATAAGCCCCCAAAATTTAAAAAATTAAGTAGAGAAAGGAAACTTTCTTTGTGCTGGTGCACACAGGCAGAGTGACTATAATATTCCAAAGCAGACAAGACTGGCACATGCTAGTTTGCTTTCACTCACACACATGATTACATGGCCCTGATTCCTGGAAATGTTAGCCAGTTGCTGCAATTAGTGGTCCTTTCCCACAGTAATACATCCTCCATGTTATAGCCAAAAGAAAATTTTCCACATGCAACATTGATCAAAACATCTCTATATCCAGGCTTAAAACCTCAAAGTTTTCTCATGTCCACAGGCTATAGACCAAAATTCCCCAGTGTGACTAATGGGACCCCACACTTTCTGTCCCCAACCTATTCCACCCTGTGTCATATGATGCTCCCTGGTAAGTTCTGTGCTTTGATCACATTTGCCTTCTTTATGTCCCACACATTCCCAATCATCTTTTCCACCAGATTACTTCCATCTGTTCTGTGCTCTGCCTGGAACACTCTCCCATCCCCATCTTTGTCTACCTACTTCTAGCTCATCCCTCAAATCTCAGTTCAGTCTTCACCTCCACAAGGCAGCCTTTTCTGACTCCCTCCCCTCATCCCCAGCAGGTCACACCCCTCCTTTATATTAAAGACAATACTTTATCCTTCAGCGCACTCCTCTTAGGTACACTCTTGCATTTATCTCTGAGACTCTTGATTACTATCTATTTCCCCCTTACTCAGTCCACTTTACATGGGCAAGCTCTCCTTTATTTTCCTGATGCGCAGTCAGCACAGAACTTGACAGAGAGCAAGGACTCAAGAATGATTTTAATGAATGGATAAATGGATAAATAAACAGCAATTTGGCTATGCTGGTAAGAGTTTCTACTATTTACACTGTTGATAGTGATCATTGACTTGAATCATACCATCCACACGCCCTGTTTAAAGTCCATATTGTCTTATAGGAAGAACAAAATGATATTCTAAAAAAGTAGGTATGTCTCTTATGTATCACCTTACTATGAGTCTTGAGATTTTCTTGAGAGAGAAAACTGAATTAAAAGTTATGTGCTTTTCTTAGCTGTGATTGTGTCTTTTAGCATGTGCACACTAACTTTGCCACAGTGGATTGGATATGAACCACATGCTAATCTCCGGAATCATATGAGCAGGTTCTGCCTATCAGTTCTTCTCAGCTAAGCTTGTTCTGACAAGCTTAAACTTTCTCATACCAAGCTCTAAGATAGTGCCTAGCTATCAAAATAGACACGCAAAGTGTGTGGAGGGATTTGTATGAGAACAAAGTTTGGTTGAAGTTGCCACATTTGGTTGAATGACACAGGTTGTACTAGCAACCCAATTTGGTTTAGGAGACAGAGGGCCCCTGGATGAATCACACTGCAAGGGAAGAAAGTGAGTTCCCTCCAAGGGAGTGGTCAGACTTGACAACAGCAATAATAGATGCAAAAAAAATACAATTAAATTCTATTTTAAAGTGTTGAGATAAAAAACTTTGGACTGAAATGTTATATCCTGTTACATTTTCATTTAAAAGAGGGCTTAATAAAAAACATTCTTTGGCATACACATAAAGATATTATATTGAATATACTTTTGGAGAAAGTTCTAAATAAGAGAAACATATCCAGGAGCTGCTATAAGACATAAAAAAAAATAAGGTGATGAGAAATCTTTGTAAAATTTATTGTTCTCTTAAAAAAAAAACAACTTGAACCAAAGAAAAGTCAAAAGGGAAATATTTGATCCAGAAATAAATTGGAAACTACAAGAATACATGAATATGGAGACAAAACATAGTAAAGTATTTTTTGATGGCAAGATAAAAGAACTGATATAATAAGCAACCAATAAGGATATATAAACATAAGTATGGATATTATAAGAAAAAAACAGAATATAAAACTTTTAACATAGTAGAAGAAAACTCAAGTCTATCCCTTGGAAAGCAGAAAATAAGAATAAGGGAATTAGAGGAAGCTATGACAAAGACTAAATCTCTGGGTTGCTCAAGGATAGCGAATTGGAATGTAACAGAGGTTTTGGGAAGAGGCAGAATTAATAAGAATCTTAGAAAATGCAGGAGGCACCCTTATGGAAATTGGATCTGGCAACCAATTTCCGATCAGCACTCTAAAGGCCAATACCTTAAGAAATAAAATAGAAGCCGGGCTCGGTGGCCCAGCCTGTAATCTCATGCCTTGGGAGGCTGAGGTGAGTGGATTGCCTGAGCCCGCGGGTTCGAGACCCGCCTGGGCAACTTGGTGAGACCTT